>JAYJLV010068457.1:0-16102 GCA_036873485.1 Torymus texanus
TCTCTCTCTCTCTCTCTCTCTCTCTCTCTCTCTCTCTCTCTCTCTCTCTCTCTCTCTCTCTCTCTCTCTTCCCCTCTATTGTACAATGTACAGTACTATAGTCCTCGTCAGCTGGCGGCGTCGCGGTATTCTCGCGTGTATCTGCGCACACGGCGTATATACATACATATGTGCGTCTCTGTCCTTCTCTTGAATAAATCTCGCGCGGCGAATTCGTGAAAATTGAACGCAAGTGTGCGGGAGCCTACGTGTATATGTTGGTGTGTTTAAGTGTGCTCGAGTGAAGGTGTACTGAAAGAGCGAAAGAGAAAGTGAGAAAGAGACGGAGAGGAGGTTAGGACCTAACCTAACCGCGCCGCACGGCCGGGCGTGCGTTTGTTTACACGCGCCAAATGCTCTAAGATGTGTGTGATGTGCTGGAAATTAGTCGCCGTTGACGGATAGTTGTGATTAGCAGCGATCAGAGGTGGACACGTTGAGGTGGCGAGACGAAAAGGAGGTAGGAAGGATCTCAGTATTTTCTAGATGGAAATATTGCCTCTATATTCGAAATAGCACTATTAGAATTATTTTGTGAAAGAACGGTTTCTTTTCTTGTTTATCTTGAATCTACTAGGTTTTGAATAAGAAATAGTTGAAAAATATTATGAATATACTTTGATTGACTTTCAATTACAATCTTTTTAGCTAGCTTATTATGATTCTACACGAAAAATCTTGAAATATTTTGTGTTCAAAATTCAATATCATTTTCTGTATATATAATTTTATTGTAAATTTTATATACTAGTCCTTATTGCTCTTTGATACAAAATAATGGCATTATTTGTTTTCAAACATCACTTTGCTCATTAAGTCATAAGTTGTCGATTTGAAAATATTTAGTTTTAATTATACTACATATAGTAGTTTGAAAATGTTATACTTTACAGCAATAAAATTTCAAAGTTGAATTAGTTACGTGTTATAAATAGTGTTAATAATGAATAATAATTAAATAAATATTTTGCATAAACTACCAATTATGATATATTATAATACGACAACTATTCTACTCGTCATTTTTTTTTACATTCAATTTCAATTAAAAAAAACGCAAATATATTATGGTTTTTTTTATTTAAAATAATTGTTTTATAGAGTGGTGAGCACAGTGCTAAGTAAATAAGTGAATTTCATAGTAATATCTCAAATCTTAGAATTTGAAGTACAATGGGAGCATTTCCAAATTTTCCTGAGGTATTTATTGAAACGTTTTTTTTTTGTTTTTTTTTTTATTTACAAATTAAAATAAAATCAATAATAATGATTATGATTAGATACAATATAAAAAATGCATAAGAAATTATTATATTTATATACGTTTTAGATATTTCAAATATTGATCTATCGAAACAATTAAATTTATTTAAATTATAAAATATCGCTTGTGATGAAATTAGATTTTATGTAAATTTACAATATATATATACTGTATATACTAAAATATAAATAATTACTACACATTATCGTTTATCGTTAATCGTTTAATCTTTTATTTTCAATATTATTCTTATTATGTGAATGGCCGTAGAATATGACATATTATACAATACATTACTTTAATGTTTTCAGAATACTCTTTTATGCACTATTACCATAAAAAATTTTATTTACATTTAAGAATTTTTATTTATTACTTTTGTGGAGTTATGTATTAAAGAATCATATTATTTCCAACCTTGATATGATAGTATTTGTGTAATCTTGAATCGTTAAACTGATTTATAATTTTAAAAATTAAAAGATACTATGAAGTAGTGTATTATAAAAATATTACCTAGCTGTAATTATTATTGTTACTTATATTTTACTGTAAATACATTAGAACTCGCATCAATATTTGAATATATTTAAGTTTTATTGATAAAATTAACCTTTACTCTTACATAGCAAGATTTAATTTTTCTTTTGCTTTTATAATTTTTTAATTTAGTTCATTTTATTAATATATCGTTTTTTAATCTTATTTTTGTCAATATCGCATATATACAATATATTCCAATATAATATTGGTATATCTAGTATTTTATTTTCATATGTATTTACAATGTAATCCAATTTTTCCATAACTTATACCGAACAGAAGTTGCATTACATCTTTGAAACAAAATAACAAAGAGATATTGTTACTATTGATCATTAATGTAAATAAACTTGATATTTTGATGTTCAATACTGAGTTTAAAAATTCCAAATTTCATGGAATAAAATGACATAGCACAGTGGTAGCCCAAGTTTCTATCCAATACTCGGATCTTTTAAAAAGATAAAACCGTTAGAACGTCAAGCCCGCGCCGATACTCTTATCTCCTGTTCACTTAAAAGGCCCATAAACTGAGTCCACTGTATATCTGTCCGTGCGCAGTCGCAGAGAAATCAGCAGCAACCATCGGAGCCACCGTCAGAGTCGTCGCAGACAGTTCCATCATCCTCACCATCACCGCGAGCATCGCAACACTCCCATCCGGATCAAGCACAAGGCGGCGATCAGCCTCTCATTTTCCTACCTGCGAGCACTTTGGACATTCATGATTATCGCTCAATCGTACAGTACAATTTCTCGCGTGGACTGAGCCTCCAGGAATGTGTCAATGAGATGCTCTCGTCTATAGGCGGCGACAGCGTTTCCGTGCAAGAAACGGCTTTCTGGTACAAGGTATTCCAGGGTGAACGCCAGGATCAGGTCGCCGTTCTCAAAGAATCGAGATCACGCGAGCGTAGTCCATTGCCAAGTCCGCAAAACTGGAGGTCAGGTCGGTGGATAGGCGATCAGCAGCAGCCTTCCACCTCATCACAGCCTTCCACCTCATCACAGCCTTCCACCTCATCACAGCCTTCCACCTCATCACAGCCTTCCACCTCATCACAGGCTTCACAGGCTTCACAACAACAACAACAACAACGACGACAACAGCAGAAGCGGCAGCAACAGGAACAGGAACAGCCAACGGATAACCATCAGCTGGAACTGCAACAACAACAACATTTGGAGCAGCTAGAGCTGAGAATGCTGCAGGAACATGAGAAGAATCAGCAGCAGCGACCGCAGCAGGGAGATCAACCGCCAGAAGATAAACCAACGATGAAGGAAGAGCCGTATCAGGACATGGAGGTGGTGGTTGTAAAGATAGAGCCACTCAGTCCAGACCAAGAAGCAGTGCAGCAGCAATACGAGGAATGGGGTGAGGAAGATACACCAATGACGGCCGAAAGGCTTGCATTAATTCACAGGATCGACTTCTTGGTGAAGAATGATCCGTTCATCACGAAGAAGGAAGCCGCGAGTACGGTCGGCATCAACGAGGACGATTTCGAGAGGATAGTAACAGAGCAACTGCACATGAGGCGAGACAGCGATGTCTGGTTGAAGTTCGATCCCACTGTTGAGGAGGAGCGGCAGAACACGAACGTGCAAGTGCCGCAAGTCGTGATCGAGGAGAAAATAGGTGACGACGATGTTGTTGATGAGTTTACTAGACGATTCATGCGGACCCTTAGATTTGAATGATTCGTTATGTTTTTTTTTTAGAATTCTTCAGAGAATTTGATAACTAAAAAAGCTCGTTTTTGGCACTGGATTCCAATAAATAAGTATTTACATTCGTTTAATGAGAACAAACACAAAAAAAAAATTATTTTCGTTAATACTTAATGTAATGAGCATTATTTTATAGTGTATTAAGAATTGGAATATTATAAAATTAATTTAAAAAAAAATTTGGGTAATTTTTTTTCCAAGTTATACTTGACCATACTGATTAATGGTTTACTGTTATTTTTTTTTAGATATTGGCCCAGAGTTTAAAATCAGAATTCCTTATGTAAGTGAATCGTCAGGAACAAGAGCAGAAATTGACAGGGTAGAACCGCAAGGTACTTAATAAAACTTACTCACGAGTATGAAAATATCACTTGATTATATTCTGTTCGCGTATATATTTAACTACTACCGATGTCACAAATACTTGAACAGAAAATAATATATTTTAGCAGCGGAAGCGAGTGGATCTGGGTCTTGTAGTGCTGTAAAGCGTGAATATCCTTCTGACAATGTTGCTGGACCTTCTACATCAGGTTCAAGGGGAGCTTCTTCATCAGGTTTAAGTCGAGCTTCTTCATCAGGTTTAAGTCGAGCTTCTTCATCAGGTTTAAGTCATAGGAACCGTTGTAGCCAAAATAATAATAATAATAGCAGAAACTATGGGAATAATGCCAATCCAAATAACAGAAATAATCGCGGTTACGAGAATAACAATACTGATGATATAAACAATCCTCAACCGTCCACCAGCTCTCCGAGAAAAAGATCAAGTAGGTTTTGAAAAGACTTGACAAAGCGTTTTAATCCTTACCGTAAAATAAATTTATGTCCGTTAAATATGTATTTTTAGACCGCACTTCTAAACCTAACTTGTCTTTTAAGGGGGCAATAAGCGACGAAGAACCGATTGAAAAAGAAAGTTTAACTGAAAGCGACGACAGCGGTCTGTTATTTTTCAAGCGCACTGTCCGTCGAACGGCCAATTCCATCAATAAATCGAAAAGTAAGTGGAAAAACACCAGTCTTACGCTTCAATCATATTTCGCTAAACGTCCACTACAGATGCTTAATCGTAAGATTCTAATTTAGGATGTAACGTTTCCTAAACTTAACAAAAATCCGAAAACTATCCTGACGCTTAAGGAACACGAAACCCATTTCAGCCCCGAAGAAGCAAAAAGATGGCTCATACGCTTGCCAGTACTGCAGTCGGCACTTCAAGTACAAATACCACGCCAATCGCCACATGAATTATCACTGTCCACAAAGAAACAGAGCGGAGAAGAAGAGAATCAAGTGCGAGAAATGCGAACAGACGTTCACGTCCAATTATTGCAAACAGCAGCACGTGTTCTTCGTTCACCAGCAGACACGAAACGCCGTCACTTGCAATTGGTGCAAACGCATATTTGGTGACAAGGAAAAATTGAGAAAACATCTGCATAGAAATGAATGCCGAGGTGGTCATCTCAAAGATGCTGTATGCAATGTAAGATTTCGCGATGATATACAGATTTCTCGAATTTTTGGAGAATTTGATTTTTCTTTTTCATTTTTTCATTGCCATTCGTAGAAATGCCATCGACGTTATCGCGACTTGAACAACCTACGCCGCCATCGTGAAAAGGAATGCAACAAGGAACGAGCTTACGGCTGCGCGCACTGCGAGTTTCGCACCCATCAAAAAGCCAACCTCATCCGACATTTCGAGCGCAAGCACAGCCAGGTTGAGATGAAGCTCAACTGTCCTCGTTGTCCCAGGGTTTACAAGAACGAGTGCACTCTCAATCGGCATCTGCAGTATGAGTGCGGCAAGGAGCCTGCGTTCGCTTGCGATCTCTGCGAGTATAAGACGAAGAGGAAGTCCTGTTTGACGGCCCACATGCGCAGCCAGCACTCGAAGAAAAGACGCCACGTTTGATAATGATTTTACAGATTTTGCTGCCTGCTTGAGAGCAGCTTCGAGAATAGTAGTTTTAAGTTACTCTTTTTTTTTCTTTAAATTTTCTTAGCAAAAGTAAATTTTATGTATAATCATAGATCAGATGATTTCTTTTTTTAAACAATTTTCGGACGACAATAATTTTGTTTATTGGAGTTGCCTTTTTAGCTATTATGCAAATATAATTTTTTTTATGTTTTGATGTTAAGCCAAAGGAGTTTTATGTTATTGCCACGTTTTTAATAATGAATGTTGTCACTGTAGATTTACTTTTTTATGGATCACATATGTTAAAATGTTTTTTATGTACTATTTTATGCAAATATTGCGAAATTTCATTGCGAAGATTTTTATCATGTAAACACTGAAACATATTAATAAACTTGGTATAGATGTAAATTTTATCATAACTATGTTACATAAATATATATATTATTCTACAAATTTATCATATCTATTTTTCGTCTTACAGCTTTGACTATACATCATGTCTAGGAGTAAATACTCCATTTTTTGTACAAATAAATATTTTAAATTACTCTTCTAAATGTAAATGTTATTGATTATTCTATTTAATTAGTTAGTAAGCCACATTAGTATATAAAAGCTGTACTAGTGTTACTAATTGCTCTTGTACACTTTAGACAATAATAAGTTACGATGACGCGTTCCTTCTTTCAGCATATCACACACAAAATATTTTTCTTTTTTTTTTAATTAATATTTATTTTATTCATAAAGTATGCCTTTAATTCATCTTATTTTTACTCCCAAATGGATAAATTACAGTATTCTAATAATTTAGTTTACAAATTACTTCCGAGCATGTTAAATTTAAGTACATATAGGAATATACCATTACATTACATAGAAAAATTCTTTTACAGTAAACATCGTTACGGCAGAAATGATAAAGAATGCACCGATAATCCACATAAAAGAAGAAAACCTGTCGGACGAATCTATCATTCTCGAGCTATCAGGTTTGTATGTTTTCAAATATGATTGAAGAACAATAAACTTCATAAAATTAAATATTCTTGTATTTTCAGACAATGAAGGTAATCAAACCTCTCTCGAATCCAATCCCACTCCTGATATTGAATTTGTTGACCCAGACGCTCTCGGTAAGTATATAAAACAATTTTTTCGGTACATTAATGATGTATCGATTGAATAACTAACGAATAATATTTGATTCAGAACAAGATCAAGAGCCAATAAAAAAGAAAAAGAAAGGTCCTGTTAAAAAGGCTTTAGTCAAAACCAAACGTAAAACAAAGTCCGCTCAGTACAATGAACCAGTTAAAGTCAGAAAATTTCCAAGAATCGCATCTAAATTTTGTGAGTATATTATAAAAAAGACAATGATATTCAAAGGCTACACTTGATAAAAAAAAATCAACGGTTATATTTGAGAATTATTATATTCGCAGACCTGCACAACCTGCTGCTGCTGGCGTGTGCGCGCTGCGACCGCACTTACAAGAAGAACTTCGGCGAGAAGATGACCAAATGCTCTCAGTGCTCAGATCTGCTGCAGTTCCAGTGCATTCAGTGCTCGAAGCGATACAAGAATTACAATGACATAACGATGCACCTGAAGTACGACTGCGGAAAACCGAAGAGCTTCCAGTGCACTCTATGCGATTACAAAAGCACTCGCAAGCAGCGACTCATCGATCACCACAAGTGCGTCCACACGTTCTATGACCCAAAGGACCTCATACCATGCCCAAAGTGCGGCAAAACCTTTAAGCTGTCAAAATATCTGCGCTGGCATCAGAGCAACGAGTGTGGCGTCGATCTGCCCTTGATGCCTTGTCCTCACTGCGACTTCAAAACCAAGTACGCCAACTCGCTGCGCAAGCACGTCCTCAACATCCACAAGCGCGACGACAGCGTCTCCTTCGCCTGCGAGAAGTGCGGTAAACACTACAAAACCTTCGGCGCACTACGCAATCACGTGAAGAATCTGTGCGGCAAGCAACCGAGCCTCCAATGTGCTCACTGTGAGTACAGGGCCTATCAGAAGTATCCCCTATTGGCTAATCACATACAGCGCAATCATCCGGCCATATTTCCGAAGGACGCGTTTGCCTGCAAGTACTGCCACACGAATTACCATCACGTGTACGGCCTCAACAGGCACATGAGAGAGGCTTCGATCTGCGCTCAGAAGGAGAAAGAGAAGAAGGAGCGCAAGTCAGCGAAGAAACTTAGAAAAGATATGCCCGGAGTGTCGTTTGAGTAATACGCCGAGATTATAGCGAGATTCCTTAGGACTTTAATTGTGCCTGTTTGTAAACATCTCTTTGATCTGAGTTTCACTTGATTACAATATTATATGCATTATGTTTAGTTGCTATTATTTACGAAGAAGCAGATTCTTTTTGTTTCTCTTTCCATTGTTAGACAAGACTTCCAATGACTATGTAACCGTATTAAGCTACGTTATGTATATTATACTGTCAATTATGTTAGTTAAATATTAGTTTTCATTTATAAATAACTAACTATAGCTACGATTATAAAGTTTAAGAGTATTGATATTTCAACTTCTTTTCACATATAATTAATCTACTTTTACTATTCATTTTGTAAACATTTTCAAATAAATGTCTGATTTATAATAAAAATAAAAACTATTAATAATTTATTTATTACATTATCCTTTGATCCTTAAAAAATTGATGTATAAATTTAAAGTATTTGTGAAAATTTTTAAACATATTCTAATCATTAATATGTTTCAGGTAAAAAAAAAGATTCTGTGTTGTGATTAAACTTATAAAATATTTCGTAAATAAATTGATATAAAGTAAGGAATAAATAAATACAGCTACTGTAAGAAAATTTTTTAATAAAAATCTTAATTCAATGACTTTAGCTATTTTAATTATTTATGTTCCAGGTGGCGAAATATATAGAAAGCCGAATGTTGATGTAAATAAAAAATAATTCAAAAGATTCAAGGAATTAGTTTAATTTTAATTGTTTACTTATAATTAAAGCAATCATAAAAATGGCTGAATCGTCATTGTTTAATGACAATATTTGTATATTCATGTATATAAAATAATAAGTTTATTGCAGCGTGTTTAATAAATCTTATTATTCTATCTTATTTACATTTTACTCTTTCAAATAGAACGAATATTACATTATCTAAATTTATTTAAAAATTTTGTTTTCTAGCTTGACAATCTTGTACTTTTTTTTGTCTAGATACAATACTGGTTTGCTACATCTAGTTGGATGAATTATTTGGTAGTTATCTCATTTTCGTGTTTGAAGCATGTGAATTTTATAATAAAAATTAAAATTTTTATTAACAATTACAATTTTGAATTTCAGATTCCTTAAAGCCTTCTGAAGGAAATTATTCATTTTCTGTCTCAAACCAGCAATTTATAGGTACGTATTTTTCATTAGAAAAATATATAACGTCGTTATAAAAAATTACATAGTTCTCCATTAACATAAACCTTTTCTTCCTACAGATAATAACAATCGAAAATCTGTGATCATACGTAAGGAGAAGACATCGCCCGAAAGATACAGTTGTAAGTGCATTTCCTTCATAAGTTCATTGCATATTCTCATGAATTACGTTTCATTTATCACACCGGGGATCTTATTACACCTACAAATTAATAAACTAAAACTATTAAAAACTAATATTTAATACGAATAACATTACATTTAGAAATAAATACCAGTCGTTTGTGTATATGTACAATATGGTTGTCTGTCTGTATCACAGGTACTAAGAGACTCGCTACTTATTTCTTAAATTGGAACCAAGTTCTGAATTTTTTGTACATCCACTTTACCGGATTCTCACCCCTCGGTACCAAAAGCGAGTTCTCTGGTGGTCCAAGGCACGCCTCCATAATATCGTCGGGAACTACGTCTTTTGTTAGCCTTATGAAATCGTCGTAGGGGCAATATTCTTCGCATCCCGGGAGCAGTCGTACCTGGGATACTGAAGGGATGCCTTTGTAGTACAATATCTAAAACATTTTATATTAATATATGCTATGTGCGAATAATGGTTCAGTTGTTAATATTGCATAAAACTTACCCTGACAAAGTATTTGGAGTATTTCTCGTGGAGCTCGAAAATCACTGCACTCGAGAAATCCGGCAAGATATCATTCCACAGTTTTAGGCTCTTCATAATTCCCGCTATGTTGGTTTCGTGCACACTGTATAAATTGACTTTGGGAGTATTATTTCCCGAACGCTCGACGATGGGTTTTATACCGTTCAGGAATTTATGCAGCATCACTCCTACAATGTACAAAAAATTTAGTCGAAATTTCCGATTTTCTCATTCTTTCTCTAAAAACGCATTGCACCTACCTCCATTAAGTTTCTTCAGTAGTGGAGTAAAGCTTTGCACATAATATTGAAATAAAGCCACGTCGTTGAGCGGTCCATCCGGAAAGTACTTCTTGGTCCACTCGGGCAGCTCGAGGCCCATCGAACTCTCAGCCTTTAGCGTTAGATATAAGTAGTATATATCAGACGTGTCGTTGATCTCGCGACCCATATGTACCGTCAATTCTCTCATCAGGGGAATGAATTTCACCTGTGCCATTTTATACTCCCTGGTTTCTTTGATCCTCGCCAATTCTATTTCGTGCCTAAAATATCATTGACATTTTAGATCGAAAAATATCGCTTGTTAATCTTTTCCCTAATCAAATTTTACCTGGGACACGATTTAACGTAGAGGGCCATATCTATCTCAGAGGGTGTGAACTTGAAGGGTATAGGTTGCCAGTTGAGCTCGTCGTTCCAGGTCTGCCCCTTTTGAGGCGGGTATAATCCAGCCAGGGCCAGAAGTAGACTCTGCTTTGTACGGTCGACGTCCGAGCTCATTGCCAGGACGTCCGAAGTCTTGTAGAATTCACCCAAAAAGTCGTCGTACTGGCTGCGCAGGAATTTGCCAATTTGGTACTCGCGCATCTTACCTTGCTATGTAATTTTTATAATAATTGAATGAAAATATTTACTTCGATATTTTGTTTAAACAATTAATATATCTATGGTTGACTTACATTCGTCAAACCGCCTATTTCAATTGGATGGAACGAGTAGTTCATGTAAGGATCGGTCGGATAAAATTCAATTGGGTAAGGTAGCGGTAGTCTGTCACCGTGTCTGAACATCTGAAATCGATGGAATATTAAATACACGGATGTAAGCGAAATGATAAAAATTAACTAAATCAGTTAATGCTTACCACCGTGAGTGATACTAGCGAGGGATTGTTTTTGGTCGCGACCAGGGCGATGTTTATACAGAAAATCAATCCAAGAGCAATGTACAAAAAATGAATGCAATAATTCGATCCCTCCATTTTCAGTTTGAAACTAAAATTATATTTTATTTCGTTGTAAATTAATAGATGAAAATTACGTTTATGCTTGACTATCCTAAACTTTTTGACACATTTTTTTCATGACATTCAATAGGTAATCAAAAATTAATTTTAAAAATCTATTAAATCTCTACGGAAAATAATCAATTTCGTCACTATTGAAACCAAAATATAGACTCATTTACCTATACGAAAAAAACACTTGATGTGTTTGAAATTACTCCTATAAATAATATTAGTGGGTTGAATTGTTTGTAAAGACTCATTATCAGTGTTCTATAAAGTAACTTGAGATTGATTCAGCATACATATTTACATATTTATAAGAAACGTTATCCGAAAAGTGTCAAAATTAATTTCATTAATTATTCAGTCTTTTTTCGATCAAAAGAAATATTGTGTTTATGAAGTCATATAACACCTATGGCTTCCTCAATTGGTGTCATAGTATATAAGAGGTTCTATATTTTGATTTTCCTTGAGCATTTCTTTTCTAAATAACTGCAGAAACATAAAAAATAATCGCCTATAATAGCCGAATTAGCTCGCTTTGTCTTGTAATTACAAAAGCATAGAAACACTGTACCCACTTACTTTGACGCTCTGAACCAAACAAAAACCAATTCTTCTTCGAAAATTCTGCAATCGATGCAATTACACTATCACATTACACTCAATCATTAGCCGCGCTCGCTGTTAGCGGCCACCGCGACTTCTGATGACAACTGCCAGCCTCGCGAGTTGCTATGGAATTGAATCTTATGAATCCACGTCGCGTTGAGTCAGTGGCGGGCGCGGAACTTTTGTCGTCGCTTATCGATTGTACGATTGATAACATTTATGTGTGCTCGACAAGATAAGGGTGAATTGAATGGAATAATCTTGTGTTTGTGGATAATTAAGTTTGTATTATGTATACACAGTCGATCGTAATAAGATCTCCCACGGTTTTCCGCATAGATTTTGTTTTGTAAAAAATATATATATCTGCGTACGGAAAATATCAATTATTAAAATATTATTTTCAAAGAAAAATACGTAAACTTTATGTTACAAATGAATCGTATTGTCTTTTCTTTAAGTATATTTTGCGTGTTAAAGTTCCATAAACTTAAACGAACAACAACAAGTAACTTAATATTTCTACTGCTTTCACATTAAGAATACGATTCACCCTTTATCATTCTCTCACGGTCACCTCACGCCATCATACCATCTTCATCCACCAGGTCCACCCGAGCTGATCCTCCTGCACTGTCCGCGATGCTCGGAGTCCTTTCAGAAACCGCCTCGCAAGAAAGTCAGCTGCTGCATCCGTTGCTCCGAGCCTTACCAACTTCAGTGTTCCCGATGTCGCAAAATATTTGGCAAGTACATGACGCTCTACGGCCACATAAAGGCGATTTGTGGTAACCGTAACCCTGCAGCTGTAGAACCACGCACCGGTGGCGTCGCTTGTGACGAGTGCGGTACAACTTTTTCCAGCTACGAGAACCTGCGCCGACACAAACGACTCACCTGTAAGAAACAGGCAGCCTTCAAGTGTAGCTCCTGCCCATTTGTCAGCCGCTACAAGGCATCAGTCGAGCTACATGAACGTATCCAGCACCGTAACCTCGCTGTTGAGGATCTTTATCGGTGTCAATGGTGCAACAAGTCTTTTAGGCACATGCAGACTCTCAAACGTCACGAGACTTACAACTGCGGCAAAGAGAAAGGATTCTCTTGTGGTCATTGCGAATATAAGTGCTACTTGAAGTATCAGCTGAAAAATCACATGAGAGCCAAGCATGAGACGCTATTCGCCGCGCGCGAATCGAAGAAGTAGACGCTTGAGTTTGTCAATGATAAAAGCGCGAAGGAGACGGTGTCTCAATAAGGGAAAATTTGTGACGCTGCGCTTTATTGGAGCAGTTGGCGCCATGTTTTGGGCCTCTCTCGCATTTGTTTGTCACATAAAAATAGACTTTAGCTACCTGCACGCTCTCGTATATGTGCATTGAGTCTGATATGCTGTAAGCAATAACAAAATTTCCAATGGAATTGAGTTCTTCTAATATGGGCGTATATACACATGAACTTGAGTTCAATTATTGCGTATTGGCGACTTAAAACACACACCAAATAAAATTAGCTTTAAGATTTTTATACTCATTTATTTATACTATTTATTAATATGATAGTAATCGCACTTTTATAATAAATTATACATGAATTTTTACTCTATTTATTATATAATGTAGCCTCTATTCAAGACTTAAAAGACTAGAATTTTCAAATATAGTCGATTCTACAAGTGTTCAATGCTGCTCCTAATGGCATCGCTAAATTAAAAATTTTAAAAGCAATATTTGTCCGTTTTATATATATACAAGCATTTTGCTAGTTATTATACTTAAATTAGTATATTACATATTATCATTAATTAATTATATTATTAAATAACTATAGTAGAAGTAGTTTAAAAAATCACTGCCATTTTTATGCTATATACATCGAGTTAATAATTATTTTGTTTCACACAATAATTAAATATTTAAGTAGACAGCAATAATTATTATACCAATTATACAATATATGTATACAAAGGTGTATTTGTAGAACAAAATCTTCAGAAAAAATATAGATACAAGTATAAATTAAAAAATAAAAATCGTATAATCTGCATTAACCTTTCCCTCTGAATTTCCCTCTGTGATGTTAATTCTTGTAAATCAGTCACATTCATAATACTAAACACAATCCTATTTGTTTTCTTCTAAAATAGCTGTTTTATACAATTAGTTAATATTGTTTAAATAAAATATTACAATTTCATTTATTTATTTCCTTATTCTTACAGCTACGTCCTATTTTTCTTAAAAATTTTCAGACATAAAAATCTATTACTTCTTTATGTAATTGATAAGAAAACAGTGTATTATCATTACATCTCTAACTAATAAATAATTATGTTTAATGTTACAGATAATATTATACATGAAGAAGTTATTTACGAAGAAATAATATTCAAAGAAGAAGAACTTGGAACGTTAGACGATGATGATAGATCACTACATCTTAATGGTAAATGACAATGATTATTTTTATAGGATTAATTATTGCTATAATAATCCATTATTTAAATTTTTCAGATATGTCTCTTGAAACTGACGAAGACGTAATATATGATGAAGAAAAGTCTTCTAATGAAACAAGCAACGTAGAGGCTCAAAATAAACAGTCTGAGAAAAGTAAGAATTCTATTATTTTTATCAGTTTTGCAATGCTTGCGGTTAGTACAAAGAAAATTTGAGCACAATAAAAAGTGTTTTGAAAATCGGAATACTCATCTAATTTTATACATACCATTGTCGGCGAAACATAATTAGTCATTGAAAAAAATAAATAACTGCAATGATTTCTTGAATTAGGCATACCAGAAAAAGAAACCATCAACGATGTTGTGGATCCTCACGATATTTACTTCGACAAGTTGAAAAATACAAAATATACTTCTTCAATGAGAACATGTAAGTACTTCGTTACGTAAACTGTAATATACTGCGACAGGGAAGAATACCGCAATTCAGTTCAACACACTTTGTATACGATAATAATAGATTTCGTTTATATACATTTCTGACTCTTTGGATCGTGACTCGATAAAATATCTATACAAAATTTTCAAACATCTGTGACCTTGTGCTAATGATGTTTTCGTGACCTTGGAAAATTTGACAATGTAGCTTCCAACGATAGAATTCGTATGGACCAAAATTTCCAGATACACCTTTTGTTTCCTCAAGCTCCAAAGATAAAGATATTTTACTATATGTACACTCGTCGAGTAACATCGTTTCTGTTTACTATTAGACGTTTCCACTGTTTGAATGAAATTTGAAATTTTTTCAAATTAATGTTATTTGGAATTTATCCGCGTTTTGAAATCAGAAAAAATTGAAATTTGAACAAAATAAATTACTCGATATTTTTGTCTTTGATAACAATATCATGTTATCTAAACTATATATCAAAGCTATGTCAATACGGTCTAAAAGTTATAACTATACTGTCGGTATTAATGTTTATTTTTGTTTCATTGAATTGCAATTGGAGATAAATCGAATGAATCTTCGTCAATAACTCAAATTTGCATATTTATCTCTAAAATATACTATACAATCAACGCTTTGTGGACAAGAACTTTTTCAGTCCTTGAAACTGATTTTTCTGTCTCCAAAAAAAGCCTTCATGTATTCTTCCCTATAACGCTACCCTTTTACACACACAGACAGATACATGCTAACCGCAGCTTTCTCTCACTTTCTCATTCGACAGACGTCACCAGCCTGATCAAGCCACACTGTTGTCAATGCGACATGATCATACCTAAGCCGTCAGGGCGCATCAAGAGCGTCTCATGCCCGAACTGCAAGCGCCGAGCATTGTATCGCTGCAGCGCCTGCTTAAAGCGTTACTTCACCGTGAAGCTCGGTTATAACCACGTCTACCGCCAGCTGAATCGAGTGCGCAACGCCGCTTTGCAACGAAATATGGCGCGTGTCTGCGAGATCGCCTGGCCCGATCTCGCACACCAGGAGTAACTCGTGTCGTCCAGTGACATTTTTCTTTTAACAGATAATTTAAGACGACGTCGAAGTGCTTTTTTGTTACAAGTTTACGATACGAGTTAAATCATAAGTATTTGTAATAACAGTTGTAGTAATTAAGAAAATGTTTAAACAATAAAGAGTAAAGAAAATAGATGGTTTTAACACGTTATTAAAATTAATATGTTTTTGGTTAATCGAAGTTTTGTTTTTTTGTATAAGTTTATTAAAATTATTTATAATTACCGGTGATTTTTGTTTACGTTTTACTTATTCGTACAGATTAAGAATAACTTTTACGCGATTAGGCATCGTGCTTGTATGCTGAAAATTAATAACTACCAAATATATTTATTATGTTTAAAGGATTCATCGTCTAACTATGTTTTATATGTTACAGAGAACAGTCTCATTCCATTACAAGAAAGAGTTTATGTAAAAGAAGAGGTACTGTCTGATTCGTGTGAGGATGACAACACTGGTTTTCCTTTCGGTAAAGAATTAATTTTATATAGTTAATTTCACTACCCTCCATAATTTGAATAAGAATAACACTGTGAAATACGATGAGAAGGGTCAACCCATAAATAAAA
>JAYJLV010068468.1:0-16102 GCA_036873485.1 Torymus texanus
AGAGAGAGAGAGAGAGAGAGAGAGAGAGGGAGAGAGAGAGAGAGAGAGAGAGAGAGAGAGAGAGAGAGAAACAGAAAGCAACGAATCACACGAGACTATGACTCGAAACTTTCAAGGATTATTGAACGGACAAAAGGATTATCGGAGGGAGAGAAAGAGAGTGCGAAGCTTTCAGTGTTACCAGAGACACATTCTCTTCCATCTTCCCAACGTTAAATGACAACTGACACCTATGTAAATAATCGATTGTAGCTCGCGTGACAGTTTGCGAATACATATTGTATACATAGTTGAAGGTTTGAAATAGACCTGAGTGCACATATATATGGTACTGAAGACTAAATTGTCGAGGTGACATTGATATTGTATATCATACATGCAATTTTTTTCAAATATTTATCTCATTAGTTTTATAGGACAAAGGTCAGACCAAAAGCTATAAACAGAAAAAAGAAAAAATACATTTTTAACTGACAAATATACGATTGACAGCTCTCGTAGTAGATTTTATTAATACCCTTTCACTAACTGTGCGCTTGCATTACTACTACTACTACCTGCATCAACCGATAATAAAGATATTTCGCGAGCTCTACTACAGCTGCGATTCCTCCTTGGCGGTAGCACGGCACAGGTATTCCGTTCAACGTGCCGCGTTATATATACTGCGCTATATGATCCGCGTGAGCAAAAAAGTCCGCCATAAATCGCGAGTTCTGGATCGTTTGTTTCCGTAATGAAAGAAGCGTAAATCAACGCGAGTCCAAGAAAAATCATGGTACGTATATCTGATTCGCGCGCGCGTCTGTGTGTATGTATATGATGAAATGTATGTGAGGAGGTTTGAACGTCGATATTAATCGTTGCTAACTGGTAGGGTATAATGAAAATTACGTATTATACGAGAACGTAATTAGGGTAAAGTAGCTGGAAAAGGTGATCGATTTGTGTATATATTATCCTTGTAACTTCGTTTCGACGAATTGCGAAGTACAATTATTACATACACCGCGGTATAGTTGCAATCACCGATCGGGTTGTTTTCTAAACCCAGGCGTATAATACCCTAAGCAGTATAAGTATCATGAACAGAGAATTGCCAAGCTGGCGTATATATACTTGCAAAACAAAGGACTTTTTACAGCAATTTCAAGAACTCGTTGCACCGCGCTTATAACAGCCTTTCGCTACGAGAGATGAAGAAAACAAAACAACAAAAAAAAAAGAAACGACAACGCGTTTCTTATAACAAGCTGATCATTGGTTACAAACAACAGCGGCAGGAACACTATAACGTTCGCCGAACGATCACTGAACCCTATCGGCATAACCTGGTGTGCGTATAGTCACAAGTGAAGCGTGAAAAAAAATCTATCTTATATACATGTATACACGCAGACAACTATACGTTGGTTTTTACGGTGTATACCTAATGTCGGGGGCAATCGCGATTATATCGAGCGACACAACCAACTGTTTTCTTATTGCATTTGTGCTGCCGTCGCGACCTTCATTCAACTTAGCGGCCAGGGCAATGCCAACCTGTAGAATGTGCCGTCTTGGTTCTCCGTTCTTCTTCTCTCTCTCGGTCTATTGAGAGAACTGGGCCGCGTGAACGCGCAGTCGCCGTAGTTTCAAAGGATATATACGCGCGGCGACGGTGCACTGAAGAAGAAGAAGGAGGTGGAGGAGAGAATACAATGAGAAGAGGAGAGAGAGAGAAAGAGGTATAGAGAGAGCGGCGTGACCGACGCGTTGCTGTCTTGCTCTGCGAGTGCAAGTATATGTATATAGTGGAGGGTAACGCGGAGAATGGATGGGGATCTCTCGTTGAGAGATGTAAAGGATGCGGCCTGCGGTGTGTTGTGTCTTCTTTCTTTTTTTTGGTTGGGGGGGTTAAAAAGTTCGTTGGTGGAGAAAAAAGAAGCTGATTTTTTTTTTTTTTAAAGAGGATGTGGTGGTTTCGCAGTTAATAAATGATGATGCGGTTGTTAAAAATTTTAAAACGTTAGGGTTCAGAAGATTTATAATTTGTTAGTTTATTTTGATAACGGTTTAGGAATCTTGGTACATCCCTCTTTAGAGTATCAACCTTAACAAATCATTATTATATATTCACAAGCTGAATTTCGAGCAGTCGAAAGAGTCGAATTGGTCGATCTTTCCGTTTATCAACTATTGTCGTTCCAGAATGTGTTATTTAATCTCTATGAATATTCAATAGCATATAAAAGACCTATAACTAGTCTTCTAAATAGTATTTTAAAATTTTTAAATTTCTTGATCCATGCTAAAACAGAAAAACACAATCGCGTAAAGCACACTTAACTACGAAATTTCCATCGACTCTTAAAGTGCCTCAACAATCATTTTTACTAACTCGGAATCCTTTAAACCGCGCGAATCCCTCGTTCCTCATCGACGGCTAATAATAAAATACACACACACACACCTCGTTATGTACCATCACCCGGAAGAAGCACGTGCGAGAGCAGCCGCAACCCAATCCTGTATATAAGACGGAAGAAAATGTTCGTTCCCGCGCGCAGCTGACGGATTGACACGTGCGCGCGAGGGAGTCAAGATCCGCCCCTTAACGGTGTTAACAACCGCGGCACGCGTGTGTAAGCGTATATAGACGGAAATTTGTGGGGCGGTACAGTAGATGGATGTTAACAAGAAGGTGGTTGCTTTTTTTCTGTTTTCTTGTACATTAGATGTTGCGAGATGGAATAAATTTTTTATGAATTTTGAAAGAGTAAGCGTAGGATTTGTGGTAGTAGTAATGGAACCTTTGTACTCGTATATTTAAATATTTGTATAGGAATATGTGAAAGTTTAAATAGTTTATAATATATACGACTATAAATACGTATACCCGAAAACTTTCGATAGCCTATTAGTTTTGGAAAAATGTATATACTCACGGCAACGAAAAAATCATTCATTCTACGTACATTATACAGCCACCAATACTTTGATATTACACGCATCGTGTGTCAACATACCTGAAACAGAAAAGAAAAATGCCTATTAATTAATTTGGCAATATGTATAGTTAAAGCATAATTTTTAACTAAACACTTCAATAACAACATCCTTCCATCCAACCACATTCTTTCCACAATACAATATCACCACAAAGTACCAACTTTTTCGCCCACACCCGTCCACTATATAACAACGTGAGCCAAGTTGCCCCTTTGGACCCAATCCCGTGTGCATCCAGGAAATCCGCAGATCGTGTCGCCTCTTTCTTTCTCTCTTTTAAAAAAGAAATTTCGCCCTCTGCTCGCACACGCGCACAATACGACAGAGACAGCGGGGCGTAAAAAATGGCCCTTCTCTCTCTCTCTCTCTCTCTCTCTCTCTCTCTCCCTCATTCTCTTCTTACAAGCAACCAAGCAAGAGATGAATAATAGTTGAGGAGAATTTTCGAGGGTTCGCCTCGGCAAACTTTTTGTACACGCATTCATGCACACACACGTAGAGACACACGCGTACACTTGAAAAGAGAAACAGGTCGCCGAATGTGCGTTATATCCTAATTGTACGCAAGTGCCACTACGTTTTTTACGTTAGTGAGGTTCAGTATTTACACGTCGATGTATATAGAGACGGGAAGTTATTGGCCTTTTACAGGAAATCAGAACGGCGTTGACGTTACGCCAGACGACGATGCTTTTAACGGAATTCGCGTGCGTGCAAAATGTGCACGCGTGCTCGATGACGCGTCTCGTGTTTACGATGCACACTGCACACAACGCGCGTGTATGTTGTTTATTTATTTACGAATTTTTCGGCTTGACTTTACGGCGAGTGTATTGATTTGACTGCCGTATATACATATATAGATACGATTTCATTATCGTAAAGTGTATAAATATATTATAGTGTATATAAACATATTTATGTATCATGCGTATGTACGACGGACAGTATGAGAGAATGTATATTTCACATGTATATACGCGCATGTGGTTTAAATATCCGTAATATGTTGAGAGTTTGTTGAATTAGGTCACGGTTACAATTTTCTTTCCTGAAATATATCTAACATAAACTCCAGCGCACAGAGTCTATAACTATTTTGATAAGGATGATGTTCATTTTTATATACGTAGAAGAGTAATACATATATATACATATACACATAAAATGTCGTTCTCTTATCTCTCGCAAAAACATATAATAGTTTTATTCAATAATCGTTAACCTAACAGTAAAGTGAATGTTTGAAAAAAAAAACCAATACATTCAGCGCTTATAACCACGTGCATAATTTAATTTATGAATTCTCGTAATGATTGCATAAATAATATATATACGGAACCATACAATATATATATATATGTTGTACGCATGTAGCCTCGTTACAAGTGTAACGTAATTAAAACACTGTTGTAATTTACTTTCATTATACGCACGAGCATGTTTGCACCGGTTACATATAGGAATAAAGACATCAAAAATGTTATATGATAATGCGCACCTCTCGCAGCATTATTAAAAGCAAAACTTTTATGGCTACCATCAATAAAGGCACACCGGCTGCTACCATAACATATAATAATTAAATTTCAAAATCATTTACATAATACCTCTCGCACGCTGACTCGGTAACACTAACAGTTACCCTTAAAGTTAAAATTTTCCCTAACTTAAAAATTCCAGTTCTCATATATAGCATTTATTCAACAACTCGTATAGCCTCCAACTGCAAAAGAACCAAAGCTGCAGTCGCTCTAAACACTTACTGGAAGCGCGACCGAAAGCCAAGAGTAGAGAGAACAGCTCCGAGGCGTGTCTTATATACTCTCTCTCTCTCTCTCTCTCTCTCTCGCTTGGAAGAATCGTTAAAGGGCTGCGCAATGTCTCGCGCACTTGACATACGACGCGCACGGCCGAGTGTAAGTATAATTTCGCGCTGCTATTTGTCACGTCGCGGACAAGCCGCCGCTGCCCGATTTGTACACTTACGCTGGGCAAAACCACGCTTTGTCGTCGTCGTCGAGTGGACGGAGGAGTGCGAGAGTCGAAGAGGCTCATTCCCGTTAATGAATCGGGTTATTATTCTACGTGTGGGAGAAAAAGATGACAGGGGTTCGTTGCGGATTGAATGGTAATGAGTGTTGAATAGAATGGATTGGTTGGTTTATGGTTTGTTCTTTTTTTTTATCGGGGTAATGGGATATTTGCATATACTTGATATTATTATGGTTAAGAGAGGCCAGTAAGTTTAGTAAATTGATTGACAGTATAATTTAAGTTTATTGTAATAATATTTTCTTATGTATAAATTTAATATGAGACCACAGTGACATTATTTTGAAAAGTTGAACGTGTATTAACATTTTGTTTTTCTTGATGCTTTCCTTTGCTATGTTAAACTTTAAGTACATCTTATTTAGAATAACTTTGTTATTAAATTATACAGACTCTGTGATATACCAAAATATCCCTAAAAATCTATAATTATTACATAAACTAAAAATTCCAAAATAAACCATAATTCAGAAAATCATCATCAACCGCTGATTTTAAATTTGACGTCTCAATCTCCCCCAACATCATTTCAAAAACCTCTCGCTCCTCAACACAGCGCATACTAAACACCAACCCGCCTCTCACCCTTCAGAATCTCTACAGACCTACAAGACGCGCAACTCCTATACACTATTCCAAACCCTTACATAGACACACACATGCCCGTACGCAAAGCAAACCTCCCGCGTGTATTATATGTATATAAATCTCCAGCGAACCGCAATAAGACGGGCGTTTGCGCTATACGAATTATGCCCTCAAGGAATATCAAATCCAACCTCGCGTACCTACTCTATAGCAAAGAAAACAGACGCGTGCATTTCTAATTCTTCCTCTCTATTCGAGCCCTTCATCCTTTCAAAGCCCTTATACACCCATGCACGTGCCAGAAGCGACGTGTATGTATATATGTATATACATATATATACGTCTGGTAGAAGCGTGAAAATTGCGGGAAAATATACACGCACACAAACATATATAGCTACATCGCCCACACGGAGTTTGCACAAGGCTACGCAGCGGTAGGTCCGCGCGTGTCTTCGCCCTTTGCCGCGAGGGCAGCTCCCTATACGCATATACATTCGTGTATATATATATATATATATATATATATATATGTATCTATGTATGCATGTGGTTTGAATTTGTGTGCGTAGTAGAGTGCGGGCGGGTATAGAGTACACTGGAGTACGTAAAAATTTCAGAAGGTTAACGCGTGCCCAAGCAGAGGGCGAGAGTGAATTATTGTTTCGTCGGTGGGTGGGTATATATATATACACACACACACATATGTGTGTGTGTCTGTGTTGTATGTATACACTGATGGCTTTAAACTTTAGAAATAATATATGTAGAATTTGGTCTGAATCTGTTTAATAAGGAAAAGCGTTGTAGACAAATTAATGAGTTGTAGAGACAAATTTCGACAAAACGAAGACGCGCAGCAAGATTATTGAAGTATGCTTGAATTTATCGTCGTAGTTGTATTAGTCGTTGATCTATTTTCAATGTTATTTCGTCTATTTATAAATCATCGTTGAGATTTTATTATTAAGAACATGTCACCGACGACAATAGTTCGCGTTTAATATCTTACCAAGTATTTTTGCGCTAATAAAACTAACAATAGGCGTCGTCGCGTCTATATGTGTGTAATATGTGCCGAGCATCGCGCAGACGCTAATATTAAAACAAACTGCGAGAATGCATGAATCATGTAAAGTACATAGAGCGGCCAATAAAGTGAAAATACGATATGGCGACAACAATATTCTTTGGGGGAAATTTTAATGCTCCACTAAAAACTTTTCTTGAATACATATCGTTGTCACATAAATTTCTTATACGCACGTGTACCATGACTACCCGGATGATCCATTAAAAAGTCAGCGCGTATTACTAGCCATAAATCCAACCCCGTGTCCTTTGTTCAAAACAATGTCTATCGGGATCTTAATAAATTTTTTCCGTCTATTTTTCTAAAAAAAAGAAAGAGTTTTATCTCGGATTTGCAGGGTTCTTTTTTCAATGTAAATATGGTTTACTGTATAATAAAACAAGTGTTTAGTCGTCTCGTCTAACAACTCTAAACCCCAAGAGATAATATTTTAACGTATACATGTGTTTATGTTGCTCAACTGAGACCTGTTTCTTATTTCATATTTATCGTACGTAATAAACAATTTGAACTGAAGACATTGAAATGATACGTAAATATACTGGCTATAAAAGTTTAACAAAATCTTATCGTTAATTCAGTCAATATATTGTAAAATTGCATGTAAAATTTGTATACTAAAAACTATTATATTGTCTAGGAACTTTTTTAAAAAACATCATATCATCAACATTTAAACCTCGCTACTATCCCTCGGTCCTTGCACTCTTCGTCGTGCCACGTGCTAAAACAATCGCGGCCTGTTAACTGGCAACCTCCTTCCGACCTGTCGACACCCTTACGCACACGTACATCGTAAGGGCACGTAGACCGCACCTGTTTCACAGCAATCGCTTCCCGGAAAAGGATCACACACGAGCGGATAAACAAATTTATTTCTCCCCACCCTCACAAATATCTTATATACCCGTGAGAGACTATACATTATTTCTCTCACGCTTGATTTAAATGTTTATTTGGGTTAAGGTTTTCGGCTATGTTATACACGTCATTCTAATTATGCGCGACGTCTGCTATGCTCTCTCTCTATATAGATGTACAGGCCGCATCTAAAAATACGCTCTTCTTTTTCTATTTTCGCCATCAGTTGCTGCAGTTTGCCTAAATTTACACGCTGAGAAACTGCTGCGGGCGCTTAGTTCGCGTGATCTATTTTCACGCGGTGTGTATGTGTGTGTGCATAATATGATGTTAACAATTTCAGTGGGTTGAAAATTGAAGGAACGCCCAGTGCAAAAATAGACACGAAGATGAGTGCGATAAATATCGCGAAGATAATTGTTGTCGTGCACGGTAATTAATATGTATGCTCACGAGTGCATACAATATATATCTGAATGTGTGAATGAGTTAATTCGACATTGAGTGTTTGCTGAACGAGACGTAGAAGGTGCCAAAATTCGTATGAATTAATTTGAATTTCCTGCCTTCAATCTTAATAACATTGTAATGTACATATATAGTTATACCAGTTCGTCTCTACCAATTCTAATTCGCCCTCGATTCTGTTAAAAGCGCCAATACAACGCCAGAAACAGTCAAACAACTCGCGTCAATCGACAGATTCATTCCCTAAAATTGCCAACAACCTGAACTTCTATAAACTCGCCATGGATTTGTTTACGTCTTCTGTATATAAAGCACAAAGTCTGACTTTACATACACATATATACAGAGCCGCGGCTGTTCCCCTTTTCGCAAATTATTCCAACCAGTCGTCAAAGCGCTTCAGTGTCGAACGAAACAATCCACGAAGCGAGAATAAAACTTTGCCAAACAAACACGAAGGAAGGAACAAATGAGCTCAGCCAGTCGTGGCGCCATAAACAAACTGGCCTAAAAGAAGCTGAACCTGTGTTTTATGTATATGTGTCTTCGACTAGAGAAGATGAATAGAAGTGTCAAGAATGTACGTCTGGCGAATTCTACTAGATTAAATAGTTTCGAATGTTTTAATGGTAGTAATTTTGTATGTATTTTTTAAACTTGAGTTCATTTCAGGTCATCTGTCTCTATCGACAATTAGAATATATGGATAATATCATATATTTTAGTATTTTAAATTAATATAATATTTCTACAATCGTTAATATTCTTTATTTATATTAACGGTCAACGAATGTAAAAGGCCAATAAAATTTAAAACAATTGTTAACAATTAAAATTGTCGACCCGCTCAACAATTGTTATACGTGATCGTTGAAGCAAACCGCATTCTCACGCGACCTCCTCTTTCAAAAACCGTTTATTTTCCATTGATTCTAAATAACCCTTCTCCCATTGCCGTATAGCGATCAAATATTTTGTTCACTGTCTCTATATACAAAACCCAACCATTGCTCCAAAGAACAAAAGCCACGCTAAAAAGGTATACACAATACCTTTCTCCACCTACACTGCCATCAGCGAATTGCGTTTATTAAACTTTGACTTTGTTCATCGAATTGAAAACAGCCCCGTTAGAGACTGTATATATATACATACACGCTATATGCTGTAGCCGTTAAACGCCGCGAGTATTTGGAAAACCAGTCACGAAGGGAGTTTTCGTCGGCTCTATACCGGAATAGCACGAATCCATTCTCAGGCGCATTGCAGGCGCACGTTAAATTAAGCTTATGCTGGTGAACTGTACTTTGACTCCTGTTATACAATTATGGCAGTGGTTACGAGCATAAGAGAAAAACACGAGAATTCGGTGATGATGGCGGCAGGGTAATCGAAACATTGTATATAATTGAACAAATTTACAATGATGAGGAAAAGACGGTGGCAGCCTATAATTATTTTACCATTCGAGTTCTATCAAGCTAATCCATTGTTACAGCTTCTAATCGCGTATGATGGTTACGTTCGGTATGTGTACGTTAATTGAGTAATATAACGTTAAGATGCGTTAGGACTGTACGAGGAACAGATTAAAAATCTAATCTCACACGAAAAATCCGGTGTAAGCCGTATGTAATTAAAGACCTGTACGTACCGCTTGCTACATTTCTAAGTGGAAGAAACGCACATCTGGTGATATATAATACGGAAAAACGCGGCTGCACTCGGAAAAAAAACCGACACGTCGTGTTGTAGCTCGTTTATATACACGAGTATATACGACTCGTTATTATATGCAGTTTGCTTATTCCCACGGTGTATATTCATAAACCGGCGGTAAGCAGATGCGTATGGCGCGTTGCTATGCGCTTTTTATCACGCGAGACCCGCGAAAACGACGGCTGACCTACTTTTCGACGATGATGCATGCATAGTCCCAATGAAGTTTTTTTTTTTTTCGCGACGGACGCGCGCGTGTGTGTGAGATTTTTTTCGAACCTGCTCCCTTTGCTCTTTTATGGTTGAAATACATATTATATATACAACGCTTTTGAGGCTACAGGTTCGATAGTGTGAAAGATTGCGTTGTGCGTTGAAAGATTTTCCGACATTTAAATGAGATATTTTAGGCTGTTGAGAGTAACGGGTGTTTAATTATGTGTAATTCAATATGTTATAGAGGAATGAGATGTTATAAGAGCTTGTAATTTGATACGAGGCAGTATTCGAAATGTAGTTGTTCTGTATCATTGATGAAAGTTTAATACGCTCTTCGCACGTTTGAATATTAATAAAAGCATTTCACAGGTGAGTTGGTTAATTAATAAAGCTGTGTAGCTATCTCTGATTACCCAGTATCAATGTCAGTGGAATGTGCATTAATTTACCGCAGTTATCAGTGCAATATTGAAATTAGTTCAGTTTTATGAGTAAGTTTATTCAAACTATTAATATTATCGATAAAAGTAAAATAAGGTATTTTGTATCTACGAATTAATTCGAATCTGTCAATAAAATATACACGAAAAATATAGATTTCTCTCCTGAAATATCTCGAAAATTAGCGGTTACTTTCATTTTTTAAGAACAAAAAATTAAATGCATCGCAGTAAAATTAGTATTGACATATACTTGTAATATTTTAAATTTCTATTTTCCCATATACTTTCAAGATTAAGGTAAGTACATATTTCCAATGAAAAGGTAACAGTTATACACTCGCTTCTCCTCGACATACAATTCGCACGTATAAATCACCTAATTTCATTAATAACGCCACCTCGAAAAAGTATATATAACACACATCCACCGCATGAAAACGTTATACAAAAGAACCAACCATCAGCGAGAAACAACCGCGCAAAATTCAACTTGCGCTCGAATCGCTTCTAATCGAGCGAAAAAGCGTGTAACAATCAAGCAGCCTTCCGCTCATCCATTATCCACATCTCTCTCACTTCTGAGAGGCGATCGATTACACTCTCTCTCTCTCTCTCTCACTCACTCACGGGTATATAACGGACCAATAATCCGTCCCGCGACCCCGCGATAACGAGGGCTTATATATACACTCTCGTAGCTCGCGCATGCGCGTACAGGCTCTAATGATGATAAACGAAAGAGCGCGCTTACGCGGAAGTGAAAAGCGTTTGCGCTTCGCACGCGGGGGCGCGTATATATATGTGATGACGATGAGTCACGATATGCATTAATAACACCACGCGAGTATATATACGGTCAAAAGAGAGAAAGAGAGATTTTAGGAGATTTGAGGTGAAACGCGTGCGGTTATGTAAGGCACAACTACGTTTGTGATGTGTATATATATATGCATTATTAGGTATATATGGGAGAGGCCGACGCCCGAGAGATTTTATTGTATTATATATTAGACGCGTGTGTAAGAGCCACAAGCTTATGCAAATGTATACCAAGAGAGCGAGTGATGTATTTGCATATCGATAAGGTATAATATCGGCTGGAAGGAAAGTGCTAAGTACGCTTTAAATGGTGTATATCGGTCGTGGGATTAGGTAAATTTACGGGTATAATGCGCGAGCTTTCTTTGTCTTACCCTATAGAGTTATGAGTTCCCCGGGAGGTTTATGGGTTTTGGCGAGCTAAGTTTAAATTATGTAATTTGTTGTTGTTGTGTTTTGCGTCGTAAAGTGCCGTTACGTCGAGGGATTTGGAAGTCAATTTATTTTTCTGCATGGGTGAAGTGATAAATTAAGATATTTTCTATGTATTATAACGTTGTAATCAACGATATTTTTTGAATAATTCAATTTTGAAAGATTTGAAATTGTATATACAATTTTTATAATACCATCAAGTATAACATATTAATTAAAAAATAATTATTTATTTATGATAACATAACAAGAAATCGTACTTGTTTGGGTTTCGCAAACAACTTGACCGACTCACCAAATTTATATAGCCCACAGATTTTCAATACACATACACTCCAACACCTTAAATATAAATCCAAATTCCCAGTGCACGTACTCACAGGCTATTAAAAGTGCACATCGTATGTGTGCATTCTTGCACCTTGAGAGAGAGAGAGAGAGAGAGTTACGGAACGGCAGCACAGACGATTTCGCGCAAATAAACGCGCGCATTAAGGAAAATAACCGAACCGTTGTGAATACATCAATAACCGGTGCAATCGTGTTCGAGAATTTTCTTCCGCCGTGCGGTACTGCAAAAATTCCGGTGTGTTTCGGAATTTTCGCTCTCTCTGATAACTCGAGCCAAAGTAAACAGGCATTTTTGGGCGTGCGTGTATGGTATGCACGCAGGCATTCTCTGTGCATGCGGTGTGGATGAATATTGTAAGCGTGCGAAGGTGCGCACGAAAACAAAACTGTTTGATGGCGCGTGTGTGTTGTTGAATCGGACGGTATTTGTGTTTTAGGATGGATGGTGTGTGCTAAGATTAGGATAGAAGGTAATTTGTATTCACATATATATGTGCCTGAGGTATTTGCTGGAATAAGTTATTTGTAAGGTATAATATTTCACAGTTCGACATATTATTGCAAATTATTGAAATTCAAATTATAATTTCAAGTACAATGAAATACAATAATAAATTACAATGTTATTTCTTTATTAAGCAAACTAATAGCAAGTTTTAAATCTTCATGTAGATATAATTGCTTGACAAAAAACAAATCAGAATAATTGCAAACGTGAAATTACTCTGTAACCTTATACACATCACAATTGGCCATCTTATTTGAATACTCTAAAATATACAATTATGCAAACTTGCATTTCAAAGGGTATTTTTTAGCGACTGTGCGCCCCTTTCGTACATATAGCCTCAAGCGTCAGTTCATTATTTACGAGCACTCGATAATTCCCTCGACCAAAGGCACACTGTATATATACAATTCTTTCCACGAAGGTTCAGGCCCAGCTGCCAAAATGAATTTAGCGATTCTCGATGATTTAAATTCGAAATTTACGATACGTTTCGCACCTCTCGTACCTATAGAGCTCGACAATTTGTCAGGGTTTTCTAAACTTATTTCGGCGTGATTTACGAGCGGCGAGGATGCAGATTTCTTTGGGGCCTGATATAATGGCATAATCAGTGGAGAGGCTTAGCCTAAATAAGTTCAAAGTATAAGCTAGAAGTTAATAGTTATTTATAGATAGGAGTGTTGGAGCATTTTTATACTGAGGACTTTGAGTGTGGGAGTCTTTAGTAAATATAAAGTTTTAATACGTGTAATAATTCAAACATTTATATATATTCATTTGGACTAGAAAGTTTTAGCACCGCGATTTTTGGTATGCCCAGTTACTATTTATCAATATGAAGTCATAAAAGTGAAATGAATTCGATAAAACAATTTTAAATGCAAGAGAAATGAGCCATTAAACTGTATATAAGTATAAATATATATATATCGAGCAGCAAGTATAAGAATTAAGCTCCATTGAATGTGACAGATCTGAAAACTCGTTCGTGAAACACGATTTCGCTTATACTAATTAGCATATCACTTGTCCAACTTCATTATTACTAAATAAATTATTATCCCCTGGCTTCACATACACACAAACCACCTCCTTGTTAAAACTCCTACATCCTCTGAACCGTATCATTGCACGATCTTCAAAAGCGAACATCCTGAATATAAATCCGTACATATACCAATAACACGTACCCTAACAAAAGCAGCAACGACATTTCCAAACAGACACCCTTATACTCCTTTTCTTTTTAATGAAATTAAGAGCCATGACTTCTGTTAGCTCGTACCCTCACAATAACACCGAGCATCATTTTTCGCACAATACGCACGTACTTACAACTCCTCTCTCTCTCTCTCTCTCTGTCGTACGCGTGCGCACACACACACAGGACTTATTAATAACGTCGCTGTAATTTACACGAGACAATAAGAGATTTATCTCTTTATGTATAAGCGCTGGGCGAAACGAGCTGTTATAAATCAAGCCAGTACCACCGCCGCTGTGGCTATGAGGAACCTCTTAAAATCCATATACACACTCGTAGCCGCGCTTATGAACGTGCATACGGTTATTTATCGCAAGCGACCGCATGAATACTACGCGTCGGGAGGAAACAAACAAACGTGCGGTAGAAAACAAGTGATTTAAGTACGCAGAGAATAGAATGACAGAATTAAAGAGCGATTGGAACGCGAGTGATTCGACATCGAGAGGATGGTTGGTATGCGAGAGGAGAGGAAGGGGAATTGTTTTGCGAGGCTGATTAGACGACAGGCTAATTTATTTAATTGCAGTTGGCAGAGAGAAAGAGAGGATTAGTCGGCACTTTGTGTGGATATAAACCGACGCGAGATGTATGTATATATACGATGGTACAGCAGCAGCAGCCGTTCTTAGACATTGGTATGTACTAAAGTGATTCCCGTATGGTTGGACGATGTTTCCGCGTTCACTTGTTCGAGTTCGCACTAAGATTTTTTTTTCATTTTTACAGTATACACATAGACGCTTAATTTTTTCTTTTTCGTTAACGAAGGTTTAGTAACGGTAATTTTCATAACTCGAGAGTTCGAAAGTGTACTGTTATATTGACGTCGCGTCTATGAATAAAGCTATTGATGTGAAAAATTTTCAATCTTTAATATCATTCAATTGCGTAATCGTGAATTTTACACGATGAGACATCGCATAACTTGATTGAAATACAATCCCCTTTGATTATTTAAACTTCTGTTGATGGATTAACGATTATATTTGCGCATCAAAACTATGCGCACGCGCATGACTCATTGTCTATAAACCCGCGTACTTTCATCTTGCGTAAGATGCATATTAATGCATTATCATGTTTATCACGAAATCTGGTGAAATTATTTTATTATATATCCTGTGTATGTATATATATATATATATATATATAGCGAGAGAAACACATACGCGTGTACTTTCTCTCAACGCACCGTTTTAGAAATTTCGCATATTCACATAAAGCCGGTATAACGGTAGAATTTTTCGCCCTAGGTCAAGCTCGCCGCACGTAGACACGCATGCGCGAGCGAGCGAGCGACAATATTCAGAAGTTTATTACGGTTTCCGTAAATAAAGATTTTTGAAAGCGCAGGAAGTTACGCGGGCGATACGACGGTTCACTGTCGTGAAGACTGATGTAATGTATATATTTTACTAACCCTGATCAAAAAATATTAGCCTTATATACAAATCTCTTGATTTAATGGCTAGTAAAGTCTAGACTAGATCTTCAGCATTTTTATAGAGTTGATTTATAGGCTTGTCAACTTTCTTATTACACGTATATCACTCGTAAGCGTTTTTATTAATCCGTTTGATGGCTCCTCTACATTAGAAAAATATTATGTCAACTAAAATGTGTTATGTTTACGACTGAAAAGTAACTATTCTGTATACTGACAAATTTTGTAAAACGGTATTTCCTCCGTATAGTAAAACATCTTACTTAACCTAACACTAAATTTACTTTATATCATACGAACCCTAAATTTTGTTCAATTAACAACATTATAAAACTTAAATATAATGTTGAATAGTTTTAACAAAAATAACATAGCAATGATGCATATTTTTACTAACAAAAGAAAAAATGATATAAAGAAAATAACGTAAACTTTCTGTTTGTCAAAAGCGCTTGGTATTAAACATTAATTCTAACCGTTAATTAATAAACACACGTAACATAAGTAAACGCATATAGCTTACGTAATAAATTAATATCGAGTCGCATAATTAAACGACGCGTGCGCGTGTTTTCCCTACCCACAGCAGCAAACGCGCGCGCGCGACTGATTAAAGCTCTTTCGCGTTCGCGCGCACAGCAACCAACCGCACCGCAACACTCGCACTCTCTAAATCACACAAGTACACGACTGTCTCGTTTTTCCCTCCCGCAAAAATTTCGTTAATCAAACGACGGCGAGACTCCTTATTAAAATACTCTCCTACACACACACACACACACACACACACACACACACACACACACACACACACACACACACACACACACACACACAC
>JAYJLV010068479.1:0-16101 GCA_036873485.1 Torymus texanus
ATTGATGCGGGATAGTTTTCGTAGCACTTTTGTAGACGGGATTCTTTTCGTGGCGAATGCTGCTGGAGGATAGTTTTTGTGGCTTTTTCTAGGTGAAATTCTTTTCGTGGCCAATATTCATGTGGGATTGTTTTCGTCGGAGCCGGCGATATGTAATATGCACTGGTCATAAAGTAAATATTTATTTTAAATATATATCTGTAACTAAGATCATGAAGAATTTTTACGACTATATATGCGCCGCGCGATCAGTGACTTTCATATTTTTGTTTCGATAACAAATTGAGCCGCGTCATTATAAGTAATTATAAGCATATGGCTGATGACTTTAAAAGCTTAATTGAATAAGTGCACACGCAGATAATTGCATATTGTTCTCGTGTTACAATTGTTAGATTTAATTTTTCTTATTGAATATATCAATGCTGTACTGTATATATGCTGTTATCAATGCAAATAAATAAGTGTGCACATTAATCTAAATACATATATATAATAACGGAATTAAAAACTAAACAGGTGGCACCTTGCGGTCATCAGATATGTATATATATGTAATTTAAATGACATGCAATTACTTATACACACATGCACACACACACACACACACACACAAAAGAAACGTCCGGTTGATTTAATTAATAAATTTTATCTAAATTGAGTCAGGAATGTTCATTCAGCATCAGATATAAGCACCATATTTTGAAAATTTAGATAATCTTAATCTGAATAGCAATTAATTGATAACATTTATCTAAATAATCGATAGCACGCACAACTGGTGGCCTTTTAAATTTATTACTCTAAAAATTAGAAACATCAATTATTTTACTTCCATCCTCGCTGATCTATAATAAAATAAATTAATACATACGTACAATTATAATTAAAAATTCCGACACGCATCCTAGACTGCGCGGCTCTATAAAAATTAGAATAACAATTGCGACTTTTGCGTCACCACAGATCCCCATCCCAACAATTATAGAAGCATTGTATGTGTGTGTGTGTGTGTGTGTATATATATATATTCGTGAAACTATAAAACAGGCGTGCGCAGCGAGTCGAAACGCGCTAACGCGTACAAAAGCATCGGAACACCTGCGCGTCTCGAATTCATGAATTGTCTATTCCCTATTATATACTTATACGTAACTTTGTCCGACTTTCCTCATAATAGTCCACATATACACCACACCCATAAACTCCGCGGCAATTACCCTCTAAAAAAAAAAGAAAAAAACTCGCCGGTTCTGGTTTCTCCCGCTTCAACCCCACCCACCGTATATATATATATATATATATAGCGCTTCGTTTGGCGGGAAATTCAAATCGCAGTATAGAATATGTACATAATCGTCAGCACACACACGGCGCGTAGCAATTAATATACTCACCGGAGGGGGGAACCGCCCTCCCCTTGATAATAATCGTCATAATATATGTCATTTGTTGTTTATGCTCTCTCAAGGCCCGGCGCCGTCGGCGTCTGCGCGCCTTCTTTTATCTTCTCTCCCCGTACGCGCGCGCGCACCACACACTCGGCAAACGCACGGCCTATACGACGGGTGTCTCTCTTAACTCTCTTACTCTCGTTTCAATGCCAATAACACATAGCCGCGCCGCGATCAGCACTTCCTACAGTAGTAGCAGTATAAGTAGCCGGCCGCCGATATGCTCCGATTTTGCCCGTAAGATATATTTATATATATATATAGAAAGAGAGGTAGAGAAAGTTGAGGTCAATGTACTAGATATTATTACCGGCGAGTGTATATACTGTTGTTTTGGTTTTTTTTTTATGTGCAATATAAGAGAGAGTTTTTGTTTTTTGTCGCAGATTGAGTTTGAGAATCATGGAGAAGGCGATTGAAGTGAGGGAGGCTGCAAGGGACGACTGTGCTGAGATACGCGGACTCATTCAGGTATGCTTTATTTTTGGAACTGACGAGGCTGTGGGGTATTTTTAGGAGAAAGAGTAGGTTGCTGCTTATATACATATATATACACCGGGTACGTGTGAGTGAGTTCGTGTGTTTTGTGTATATATAGTGAAATTAGTGGTGTGTGTTTTTTAATTGAACAAGGGGCGAGAGTGGAAAGTGTTTTTGGGAAATATGAGGGAGAATGTCGGATGATTTGAATTTGAATTTGGAAAGGAGGAGAAATGGGTAAAAAAAGGTGAGACAGAGTAGTTATTGGTATAAATGTTGATGAAAAAACTTTTTAATAATTTAAGTTTATATTGTTTCTCCTCTTGCTTGTAGAAATGTATATGAATATTTGGTTGATAGTTGAAATGTATTTTTGATTGTTTATGAAATGTAATTTTGGTGAGAAAAAAGTGAGTGAACCGTATGTATTGTGCTTAATAATGATGTTAAATACATAGACTGAGTATGAATGACTGTGATAAGAATCATCAATGGTAATTCCAATTAGTAGATACTTGAGCACTATCAAGAAAGAAAAATATGGTGTTTTGCAAGTATTGATAAAAATTTAGAACTGGAAATACAATTGTGATGTTGCCTCATTAAAAATAATAATATTATTGTTTGGGTGTTATCTTAGAGCTGTATTAGGATATGCTGAAAATTATATACAAAATTATTAGTTGCTATGTTTTTAAATAATAAATATGTTTATATGTGTTACATATATATTACATGTATAAATTTGCGTGTCAATAGGAGTTGGGTGATTTTGAAGAAATGCCAGATGGTCCTAAAATAGATTATCAGGGTGAGTAAGCAAATACATTCTATTTTTGGTGTTCCAGAAGCTCCACTCTAATGATAACAGTTTTTTTTTCAGTATTGGAAAAGGATGGCTTTGACAGTGAAAATCCATTGTACAAGTGTTACGTGGCAGTGTGTGATGGAAAAGTTGTGGGATATGCACTGTATTTTTACATTTTTTCCACTTTGGATCAAAAGGCTATACATTTGGAAGATCTATATGTGACACCAGACTTTCGACAGAAGTATGTTGGTAGTCGTCTTTTTGACAGTGTGGCCAAGGTACACATTATTTAGCTAAAATTTAATTTTAACCATTATTTTTTTATATGTGTTAATTTATAAAAAAATTTTTTTATAGAAAACATTTGATGAAAAATGTCAATATTTGGACTTTTCGGTCCTTAGTTGGAATCCTGCGCAAAACTTTTACAAGGCCAAAGGCTCTGTTGACTTGACAGAAATGGAGGGTTGGCACATGTTCCGGCTAGATCAAGAGGCTCTCAGAAAATTTGCAACATGTTGGTAATTACAATTTAGTGATTGCTTGCATTGCATTGAATGCAAAGTCATTTATGTATACAAATGCTTAATTGGTTTCAGACTACTCAAATGACTTGTATGAAGTGCGTGAAGCAAGACCTGATGACTTCAACTCAATTAAGAGATTAGCAGAGGTACTTATTATTTTGAAAATTAACAATGATAATCATTTCTATTATTCTACTAAATTCAAATTAATTTTTACTAGGAATCATCTACCACATCTCAGAGAAAAAAGAATGAATCTAACTTTGATGAAATTTCTATTGCAATTGAAGGTAATTTTATACAAATATTAATGATAGTATTTATGATATGAAATATTAATGATAATTATTCAATATACAATATAAATTATTGTTAAGTTCTTTAATATTGTTAAAGCAGTAAAAGATGGCAGTAATAACATAAAATTTTTGTAAATATTTGCTTATAATTTAAAATACTTTTGCTTTATCATGATTATTTATTTATTTGCTTTTACATGTAAATAAAAGTACTACCACAATTTAAACAACTTTTATAAACAATTAAAATGAAAAATTTTGTTGTATTTCAAATAAAATATATTTCAATTAATTTAATTAAATTTATTTCAGAAAATACTGACTTTGATAAAAAAAATCCCTACTTTGGATACCTGGTTATAACACTAAATGATAAAGTTGTTGGATATGCACTTTATTGCTATGCATACTCAACATGGGAAGGAAAATCAATGTATCTTCTAGAATTTTATGTCTCTTCCAATGAACATAAAGCAAACATAAGAAATGATTTATTCTCTGCGGTAGCTAAGGTGCTTTAAGAATTTAATTGCCTCTGATCTGTCTTGTATGTAATTATCATTAACGATTTCAATTAACTTTGCAGAAAGCTAGCGACGAAAATTGCTCCAGAATCGACTTTTGGGTATTGGACCCGAAAAACGCGGGAAAATTTTATATTTCCAATGGAGCCATTGACCTAACTGAGAGTGAAGAGTGGCATTTATATAGACTCTTTGAGCTCACCAAAAAACCTTTATGATAATTCAGCTGTCTATCATTCGTACATTTTAATTATTTATTATTTAAGGAACCCTAGTATTAAACTGATATTTATTTAAAAAAAAGACTAGTATGAAATAATTTATTATAACAGACATTGATCTACAGTTTCTCTAAAAATAGTTCTCAGCTCTTATTACTTTCCTGAAAACATCAGCTACAGGGGTTGCCTCCTACAACAACAGCTCTATATTTGATTAGCGCTCGATCTGCTACAGACTGCTCGGCTCTCTGTTTGCCGACCGCGATAATTAATAAACCCAATTACCGAGCGTTTGATTCGCTGGACGCAAGCGCGCGTATCGCTCGAGCTGCAGCTTTCGCATGCGAGGGGGAGAGAAAATCGTGTCCGATGCCTTACATAATTCAAAAGGTAACTCATACATACACAGACGACGCGTCATAAATCTCTGTACACATATGCCCGGGCATGTTACGTAATGCACGCATACTTATTTGCGTGCGAGCCGCGAGACACGACGCGCGCCCGAACGCGCGGGGATAAGGCATCTTATCCCTATCTTGTTTATATAGGCGCGCGCATTCCACGCTGGCGGTGTTGCTGCGGTCTGTCTGGTGGCTTGCCGCGCTCGCACCACACACACGGCGCTTTAGTGCAATTTAGTTTTTCCTCCGGGCAACAGACACCTCGACGCGTGTGCGCAATTATCCTTTTTTTCCTTTTTTTTTGTGCGGTGAACAAGTAGTAAAGATGGATGACTCTAATGTGATAATCCGTGAGGCGAGACGTGAGGACTGCCAAGCTCTTCTTAATTTGTCCAGGGTGAGAGAGTCAGTGCATCATTTTTTTTTTTCATAATACTGCTTTAATTTTCCGTTGGATCAAAACATGCATGTTGTCTAATTGAGTGCTTCTGTGTCACATGTGTTCTTCATCTGCAGGAGATAGCGAATTTTCACAAACACTTCAACAGTCCCCAGGTAGACGTCAAAGGTGAGATGTTTGCATTTATTTTTTCTTAGTTTTCATGTGGAAAGTGAAATATGCTGATTACTGGGTGTGATATTTTCAAGCTACAGATAAGATACTGTGAACAATAATTTATGCTTTTCAAATACTCTTTTACTTAAAATAGATGATGTAGTAAGAAGTTTAAATTTAACACGCACATGTTTTTTTACCTGTTTGTTGTTATGAGGAAAATGATTTGTCATTTTGTAGTGCTGGAGAGGGACACTTTTGATGCAGAAAATCCAAACATGGGATTCTACGTAGCTGAAATTGATAATGCGGTGGTTGGCTATGGTCATTATTTTTATACTTACACTCTGCGACTAGGGAAAAACATGTGCCTTCAAGATCTCTATGTACAAGACAAGTTTCGCAATCATCGTATTGGGGATAAACTTATGCATGCAATTGCCAAAGTAAGATTTCAAAACAGCTAATTTGCTGATGTCAGTATATTGAGAAAAACAGTACTGTGCATTTGATAAAGTAGTTTGTTGCTTTACAATGTATCTGATTAGTTCTACTTTACCATATATAAAAACTTTCTAATAATTTTAATGAATTGTTGAATTAAAAAATTATATTTTTAATGTTGAATTAAAAAATTATATTTTTAATTCTATTTTATAATCCACAAAAAGTATAGATAGATTATTCAAATTTTAAGTATAAAATAGGTAAAATTTATCTTTTATCAGTAACATGTAATACCACACAATCTTGATAACATTACTAGAAACAGCAATCAAGCTAATTAATCTACTGATTTAACATCTGCAAAGTTAATTATCACTAATTATTGTAAGTGGTCTCTTTCAATGCACATTTTACTGAAATTCAAAGTAATAAATTTTATTAAACTATATAAATAACTAGAAAATTCTGATCAGATATCTGGCGACATATTAATGCACTTTTCGTTAATCCGATTAAAATTTCGTCCACTTCGCAGAAAGCAGTTGAGCAAAACATTGGCAAAATGGAATTCGTCGTAACCGACTGGAACCCCGCCAAAAATTTCTACAAGCGAAAAGGTGCGGTGGATTACACGGAGCAGGAACATTTTCATTACTATCAATTCGACAGAGCAGCGATTGAAAAGATGGCATCAACATGATGAGCCGCGAGTACCAAGTCATTAATCGGTGACAGCTTGAAGACATTTCACTTGTCGCGCCTTAACGTCATTACTTATGTCAATTGTAAGGAATTAAAAGTGTAAGATTTGAGCGACGCACGTTAGTAAGAAATGTCCCGCTCGAGTTTAATTAATTGCGCTATGAAGAGGCGTTTATTCAACGAGTCACTATGTAATGTTGTTGTGCCAACTTCGTCATTTTTTTTAAGATAACGATTGCGTATAAGGTGATGTGAAATGGGTTATCTCTTTGTATGAAAAACAAAATCAAAGAATCTAATCAAAATACTAAATCAAAGAAATATAGAAGTATTGTTATAGTATTAAAACCTTTGTATTAAGATGTTAAATGTTAATTATTGCTTTTATACATTTTGAATGTTATAATGTATATACTAACTTTGTTGAAATAAAAGTATTTTACGAAAAGTTTCAGTGTTTACTTCTGTTTTCGGAAAATTTGATCCAAGTGTGAGAGTGACAAATAAAATATGAAGAGATTTATAGTAAATAGAAAATAATGTCGTTTAGTTTGCGATCTTTATTATTTTCATCATAGTCGTTGCAAAAAAAAGTTTAATTTTAATTTTTTCTTTATGTATACACAGCATAAAAGTCAGTAGTTGGTACGCGTTTGTAAAATTAAAAAGTCTTTATAATAAAAACTGCGGTGCATTTATAAAAAAATTCTATGCGTTTTCTTTTAGTAAAGCAATAATAGCTTACTCTAGAACTTTTTTCTTGTTGTATTCAACTATAATAATAAAAAGGTTTACAAACAATTATTTTATTCTTATTTAACGTCACGAAAGCGCAATTAAGAGTATGCACATTTTTGGCGCATATTTTATTTTATAGAGTTTGAAAGATATTTAAAAAGAAAAACTTTTGGTGCAGCTGTTCTTGAAATTAGAATATAATTTAATTATATAAACGTACACATTTAATTTGAAATGATATTTACCATACTTTTACGATCGTACCGTATATATGCAAGAAAAAAATCTCTTGGAATATGCAAATCAATGCAATCTAGTTTACTAAAAAAATTTATTATGCTCTGGCATTAATCATGTAAGAAATCTATAAAATGACAAAAATACTTTATAATGTAAAAAACTCCCGCATCAAATTTTACCCATTACGATTTCTCTAAACATACCGGTCGTCTTTAACATATCGAATTTCTTTTCTTACGTCGCAAACTGTTATATATCGTAGATGCTCGCCACGTTCGTCGTTATCTCTTTCGCGGTTTACTGCAAGTGCGGTCAGCGTATACCCACGCTTCATGGAAAACGTTAGAACGCAGTCGCCGCATCTGTGTATGGGAAATGTTTGTTAGAATGACGAAGTGCCTGGGTATCATATGATTGAGGAATATAATAAATTTAAAAAAACAAAAGATTAAGGGTAAAAAAGTTTTTAATAGTACTTTTCGTACCTAGACCCTAAAGTAGAATCTTGCTTAAAAGTTTTACGGCCGTGATGCGAATAATATTTTTTGATATAGTAAAGTGCGACTTTACGGACCATTTTTAACTTTACGTACAGTGTCCGTAAAAGTAGCCTTTTACGGTCCGAAAACAGTCTGTAAAGTTGAACTTTACGGATACTATATCGAAAATGTATTTTTCAACGCACTTTAAGCCCTTAAATTTATATTTTTGTATGTGCTTGTATGTTTATTTCTTTTTAGCTTTTACATTTTACTTATCACTAGTGAAAAAACGTCTAATAAAGAACTCTAGCAAACTACAAAACATCTTCTTCTATCTTCTTCTCTTCTATTATATTAAAAAGCTTCTGTGGTCTGTGGTCGTCCATCCCCCTTTATATGTCATATATTACAAAGCTTCCGTATATAGTCTGTGGTCGTCCATCCCCCCCCCCCCCTTATATGTCACACATATATATGTGACACATAGTATACATTGAGTAAAAGGTTAAAAAAAAAAAATATTTTTTAGTGTTATTTTATATCATACATTAATATATTTATAAACCTTAATGTAAAATTTCATAAAATACAACATTTTTTGTGTATATTTTTTCAATACTACATCTTTTACAATTGCAAATAGCGATTCTCAAATTTGTTTTTAGATGTTACTCTTGATAATGCCCATGACTAAAAACTGGAGCCGGTAAATAAATCACAACTTTATTGAATGTTTGACCTTGAGATTTATTAATTGTCATTGCATACCCTAATCTGATTGGAAATTGACGTCTTGTCATTTCAAATGGAAATTCTTCCTTAGATGTTGTCGAGTCAACACGTGGGAATAAAACTATATTATCAATTTCGTTACCATTAATTATTTCTCCACAAATACAATACTGCATAAGTTTTAGTGCATTATAGCACCTACTTTTAACACCAATTTATGAGGAGGTAAACCTTTTGGTGCTAAAGAATAAAAAAATTCATCAGATAAATAATCACTTAAATCTCTATTATTATCATCGTGACATGTATCTATACTAATGTGTTCTTTTGAACATCCATCAAGTTTTTATAAAATATCATTATTTAAACTTAACACATTAATATTTTTTGGTGCTAAAATGACTTTATCATTATTGTCATTATCAGAAAGATCTAAATGTTTGCCAAAAATGTCTTCTATATTATATTATTTTCCGTTGTTTTTCTTCGAAATTTCAATTATTCGAATATATATAAACCATCTCCAATATTTAATAGCCATTGTTTGAACTTTTTCTCCATAGCCAACTCGCAGATTTTCTTTCAAAGAAAATTGTTTAAAATTAATTCATGAATAACTATTTTTGGCACAATTTTCAACAACTGTAGTTCTATTGCCACGTTTAACTACAGGCCTAAAATCACCGGATACTAACAACTTTACCTCCAAATATTTTATTATTTTTACATAAATCTTTAAATAATTTATCTACAGCTTCAAATGCGTGTTTAGAAGTCATAGTAATTTCATTCCAAATAATAATCTTCACATAACTCTATCTCTATCTTTAATTTAGAAGTTACCTTTGAAAACTCGTTTGAGTTTAAATTGCATCTTGATTCAACTGTTTCAAAGGCTTTCGACTCTCGGTTTTTAATGCGAACTACTCGTGAGTTTACCACTGTTAACCTCTATATATATATATACACACACACACACACACACACACACACACACACATTTAAATATTTATATAAATCTCTTGTCTTATCAAAGATGACCTACTGCTCTCAGATATGGTCCCTTTTTTATCAAATAGATTTAAAAAAGTTGGAATTAGTACAGCATAAATTTTTGAGATATATTTCTTACAAACAAGGTAGGCCAATGCATTAATTATTTTGAATATTCCAACTATTAAGTCTCTACATAATTATAGTGACATTCTTTTTAATAGACAAGTATTATACTCTAATATAAATAGTCAGGATGTTGTCAAATTATTTCAGCAAAGATCCATATCTTACAATTTAAGAGAGCCGAGAATGTTAATCATTCTATCACAAATAGGTTACGAAGACTTTGGAATAATCTTTTTTCTAATTTATTAATAAATTGGTGGCTATGCCAGTCCAAGCTACAGGCAATACAGGAATGTTTCTCTAATTTAAATGGGTAATAATGGTATTCAATAAATAACTTTTACCGCTACCACCAGACCCATCAGTAAAGAAACATGTATCATTCGTATAATTATTAACGTTGTTCAAACTACTCAATATCTCAACAAAAAAATGTCTTCGTTTACTTGACAATGACGTAACACTGAAAGTATCGTAATTTGAATTTTGTATTTGTACGTCAATATCATTTAAATTTTCTTCAAATTCATTACTTTCAATTAAATCTGGTAATTCAAAAAAATTTAAAGTATATCCGTTTATAGTTAAGATATCACTAATTATTTTTAATGCTTATTGTTCACCTTTTTCTTTAGGTATTAGAGGATTATAAAAATGAGTTTTATATTTATCAAACAATTGTCTTGAATTAATAGGCATATGATATATATATATATATATATATAAAAGTAAATAAATTGTATAAAGCCTTCTAAACATTTATCCCATTCATTATCAGTAGTTATTAATTGTTTTGCATAAGCTGCTTCTTAAGTTAGATAGATTTTATTTTCATAAGTCCTAACATCCTGAAACGAACAAGCTTCTTTTACATGTAATAATAATAATCTTAAATAAAAACATTCTCGATCCTTTGGATTAACAATATACATTCTACTGAATACTGGTTTCCAATTTTTTTTTCTTTTATTTCATGTTTTCGTTTGTTCATTAAAAACATATACAAGATGTCCCATTTTAGAAAATCTACGCTAATATCTCCGACAGTTTAGGTTTTATCGAAAAATGATCTCTACAAAAGTTGTAGAGTTCGTTGAGGGCCAACTGATGGTCACATTAAATATGACCTTGAGGTCACCGTTCAAGATCGGTCAAGGTCAACTTGGAAATTTCAAATGGGAATCCCTATTTTTGACCCAGTAAATGAGAAGAGGACTTATATAAGGAAATATAAGAGGGTAAGTCATGGGATCTACATGTTTACTAATATATGATATATTTATAGGTTTTTCATTTCTTGAATAAATGCATATATCGCGGTCAGCTGGAGGTATAACCCTTCATTACCGACAAAGACTACGGCGATTTCATTGCATTTGGCAGTGTTATATCGATTTTTATCAAGATTTAAATTTCGAGTTATGTACATTTTAATATCATTAATTTTATTGTATGTCTCACTACATTTACTTTCTTCTTCTTTTTCTACTTCGTGCATCATTTTGTATGATTTCGCGTAAATATTTATATCCTTAAGCAAGTTCCGTAATTCCTGTAATAAATTGAGTGCATACGACACATTAAATTGATATCTTGTTTACGTAGCAATATCACTGTCAAGAATATAATGTTGACCATACTTCCTTACATCTTCTTCATTAGGATGTAATGAATAAACGTTATGATAAATTTGTCCACATATTCTTATAATCTGAGGTCCTCTGCCAAACAATATATCTTAGCACCAAAACTTGCAAATGCAAAAGCATTATTATAAATCCGAATATGCTGTTTAAAATGTTTACATTAACTACTATTTCCTGTAACTAATTCTTTCAAACGTTCGAGGCAGCATAACTTATTAAATAAATATAAATTTCCTTTTCCAGAACAATTTTGAAATTTTGTATCTTTTGTAAGTTTGTATTTAAAAATATTTAGCATCACGAAATTCACATGACAAGATGCATTAGACCTAAAATTCTGCCATGTCACTTTCATTAAATTCTGATCTAATGCTTACAATAATTAATGTGCCACTTTCAAATGTTTTTAATTATGGACTATCAAAGCTACATCAACAATTTTTATTTATCACACTTAATTTATATAAGCGACGTGCTTATGTCAAACACAGAGCACGAAACGTTTATGTACTTCACTATTACGAGTGATAAGTCAAATTGTAAAGACAACAGTTTATTAAAACAGGCACAAATATTAAGTTATAATGCCGAGTGAGAATTAGCGAGCGAGGTCAAACTTCTAGTTGAAAAGTAATAAAATACCATGAAATATTTTCCAACTTACCGAAAATTAAAATTTTTTTTTAAATTTTTTTAGTTTTTACGTAACTATTTTTTCCAATATTCTATTAATTATTACATAAAGTTTGAAAATCATGGTACGAAATTCGTTTCTTTTTCATTTTTATAATTAAAATTAAAAAGATATCGAATTACGTTATACTGTAATAAAATTTATGTAGATATAAATAATTAGTTATTTATTTATTTTTTACCCATGAGCTAAGTGTAGATATATATGTTTAAATTATTTGTATATTTTCAGTTACATTTAAATTCTTTGTTTTTTAACTTTATAGTAAACAATTTTGAAAATCAAATCTCAAATTTGCACTGGACACGATAAATTCACGCAATTTCACAGAGGAAATTACGTATAAATCGTGAAAATATTTCAAAATCTTTGATATTGATTACTCACCTGTTGAATCGTTACTAATCCGATAGCATCGCGATTTTTTTTAGTTCGATTAAATTCACAATTCATTTTTCCATTATTAATTGTTTAATGAATTAAAGACTGCCACTCCGGTGTATATTATATTCGTGACTTATATACTTGCCTTCAGGATGCTAGCGCGCTCTGTGATTTGGATCCCTGTGGTATACTGACAGGTGTAAAAGGGGTTTTCTATAATTAATAGAATTGAAAAAAAAAAAAAAAAAAAATAAAGGAAAAGCTTTATAATATTGTTTTTCAATTGTATAAGATAAAAGTTACCCGTTTCTGTAAGATACGACCGTTTTTTTAATTATTTGAACCAACCCGCATGACATTGGCTTTTCAAAGTTACAATGGCTATTTTTTACTTCCTGCTTATTATTATTGTCCACGGTTTCGTAATAGTTTTGAATATAGATATTTCTGTACATTTAATTTTATAGGGAAAGAACACTTCCGTGCTTTTATACAGTAATACTATGTTAAAACTAATAAATTTATTATCTGAAAACCTTTTTTCCAATAATATTTTATATTTTTACGAAATGGTTAAATAAATTTGTATAATTTAGTGAGCTTTTGTTTTTATACTAATTTGAATTTACTCATCTAGTGAACATACTCATTTTTAAAGACGAATATCATTAATTACGAATCAGTAATAATAACTGGTTTTTTCTATTCAAAATATTCACTTGAATAAATTAAGAATGCGTTAAATGTCATTTCAAGATAAGTGTAAATACTCAATATTTCTCTTTATTTATAATGAAAGTCTAATACAACAAGTACTTATTAAAAAGTATAATTCATTCTCTGCGAATACTTTCCTACTACTTAGTCACATTTTAATATATGTAATGCAAATTTTGTCGAGTACATTTTAGACACGTTATTTACTAAACAATTAATCTATTTTGGTTTTTGCAGGCCCATATTTTATTAAGTACAATATTTTTGGAGTAAAGTTATTTCTCACGATTTTTAACACTCATTCTTTTTAATCAAACAATCAAATTTTCTTTACACTTACATCACATGTATACGGCGACTTCCTTCTTGTATGAGGATGTTGTAACGTGTGCAGCATAAGTAGTACGAATATGTTTTGTCCACATATAGCTGCCACTGATAGCGCACGCGTGGCGCATCAGGTTTACAGTTCCACAGATATATTGCTAATAAACGATGATTCCTAGGGTCTTCTCGTGGGTGGATGGTTAGTTGAGGTTGTAGAGAGCTGTTCTATAGGCCTGGAATGTAATTATTCAAAACTTAAGACTTATTATGGATATATGCGGAATGAGGCAGTTGTAAATATATGCGTTACTTATATTTACAAATGTTAGGATATTAGGAATTTACATTTAGGTGGATTTTGAATAGTTTATTTTGACTTGAACGTTAATGGAATAAATGGCTAAATGTTCAAAGCTTTTATTTGACATTTCTTTTATCTTTGAAAAAAGAGCGTCACTAAATAGACTTTTTTAATAATTATTCTTGATTTATTTATATATTATATGGTATAAAGAGTAGGAAAAACTAAGTTCAATAAGTGGACCTTGAACAAAATTTTTGTGGATGCGTTATTTTTTTTTTTTTTTTTTTTTATTTTGCATGGAGATTTCGATATATATATATATATATGTACATAAATATTATATAAAGTGATAAAGTGACTCAGTATATAAAGAAACGATAAGTCGTAAGCTACGTAGTCCAGTCGAGAAACTAAAACGAGTTCTCCACTGAAAACATTATTGCTAATATATAAGTCATCTATTTCCATATCAAAATTTGAATCTTTGATTTCAAATAGCTTCACGTCTGCGAGGAGCAGTACTGAGGTACTTGATTCTTTCGACGCCTGGATTCAATATAACCGGTAAGACAACCTAGTGTAGAAATCATAATTATGATAGCATGCATTATTGCCATATCCTAATATCTTGATTTCTTTAGAGAGACGAAATCGAAAAAGTCAATGCTTATTATCAAATAACAGTTCGGCTCAAAGAATATTATTCTCTATCGTTATAAGTATAGAGTCTTACAAATAGTTACTTATTTTTAAAATATGGGTTGGTATCGTTTCTACCATCAGAGCTCGAAAGATGAACTCTTCACTCAGTTCAAACGTGTTGTTTACATCAGAGAATAGATTAAATGCTACAAATGTGTGTATGTGTATATATAAAAAATTGTATAGGTTTATTTGACACTTTTTCTATCTCAAAACTAAAGAAAATTTTGTTTTCGATGCACACTTTCCACACATAGTTTTTCTCGATCTTTATATACGTGAGAAAAATGTTGAACAATTCACAACTGCCTTGTGACATACGTAAAAATTAATGAAAAATAGTCACTGAGGAGTAGCGAATATTAAGCTTTTAAAAGTACGATTCAATTTTCCACAAGAAAGAATAAAAAAATAGAAGAAGAATATGAGTTGTTAAAACCGGATAATCCTATGCAAAATTACATGTATTTGAAAATCGGAAAAATCGTAAAAATTTGAATAACTTCTTATTTCACTCAAAAAAAATTGTTTATTTTTAACGTTTTTCGCTATTTGTCAAATGCACGTAACTTTATACAGAATTGTCCAATTTCTACAATGTTTTGGTTAAATTAAAGTTAAATTATTGTATGTATGTTTTTTTTCTTGTGAAAAATTGATTAGTAACTTTAACAGTTTAATATCGGCTACTCATCAGTTAGTACTTTTCGTCTACTTTTTCCATGTTAAATTTCCATAAGAAAAATTGATATGCAATTAAAACAGTATCATAAGCCTATTTTGAATTTTCCAACATTTTTCTTATGTTTTAGAAGGTATACAAGGTGAGTCATTTTAATGGACGTACCCGAATATTTGAAAAATGACGATTTTTTAGGTAAAGGTTATTTGAAGGTCAAATCGATTTGTTGTATAGGAACGCCAACTTTTGACCCCGGAAATGAAAAGAGCGGCAAATTTTACGTTCAGACATGACCTTGATTCTTTGAAACTCTAAGGTCAAGGTGAAGGTCCATTATCAGTTGATCCCTTCAGTACTCTACCACTTTCGTCTGAAACATTTTTTTCTAGGATCCGTCGTTTTAAAAATATTTGGGTGCGTCAATTAAAATGACGCACTTTGATATATAAAGATCGAGAAAAACCAGGTATTGAAGGTGTTCTAAAAAAAAATTTTTTTCATTTTTGGAACGGAAAAGGAGCAATTGAACGTAAAATTGCACATATATTTACAATCTTTATGATGTGATTTCATAATCTTATCTCCTTTCTTTATCTCTTCTTATATCTAAACAAAATTTTATATAATGACTTCTCACGGCGTCTAGGCAATTGTATATTTTTTCTTTTTTTTTTTTTTCATTCGTGATCGACCAATAATGAAGATGGATGCCATCAACGTGATAATACGCGAAATGAAACGCGAGGACTGCCCAACCATCCTCGATCTATCCAGGGTAAAAAGAGCCAGTACAAGTTTTTTTTTATTAACCCTTTCAGTCACAGCGAGACACCCCAGTGAAAATAATATATAAGTTCTTATATAAGTTCATATTTAAGTTCATATGTAAGTTCTTATGTAAATTCT
>JAYJLV010068490.1:0-16101 GCA_036873485.1 Torymus texanus
ATATAATGCACTCGAAGAATTTAATATTTTTCTCATTGGCTGGTCGACAATTTTATAATTCACCCCCTGGCCTGCTAGAGGCGAGCTTTTTTAATTAGTTTTTGGAAAGAGTGGGGATACATTTTAAAGCAATACCTCTGCATTTATGTTTAATATCAAAATATTATACTTGCTGTAATTAAATTTACCTTTATTTTTGACCAAATCAAAAGCATTGCGTGGCCGCGCCCCTCGGTGGAAATACCGAGATATAACGGGGGGGGGGGGGCTTGTATATAAAATTAATTATAAAATATATATACATGTGAACATTACGTATATATAATATTGTAACTTGGGAGCTTCAAATAAAATAAATCGTGTTAAAAGTAGGATATAGTAATGGATTTATGAAGTCACTTATTGTTGGAAAATAAACTATTACCAGCGTATCTCATCTATAGCGAGAGTACGGACATACAGCTCGAGTGGTGGGCGACTGCTAGATCGGCGTTTCTCTCTTCGCACCTTCGCCTCGTAGCTCTGTTGACGAAATGTCACTTAGATACCTCATCAAAAATCGGTAAGACGCTTCGCTTCACATTTTGGATGATCGGGAATGAGTGCTAATTTCACAGTTACACAATGAAAGAATTCATATCTTCGTTTTTTCAACTGTCGTAGAAATAATCTAGATTTTTATCTCACACAATTGACATTTCTCGCAGTGTTTATTATTGCGCGCGTGCTAGTCTACTGGCGCACATCATTAACGAATTAATTTAATTTTGCGTCATTCAAAGGTCATATCTTCCGATAACAAAAGCCGACCTTACACGAAATAATATACATCCCACGTTGCCGACGGATCAACACGATCATATAGTACATCCCATCAATTCACAATAATTATAGCATCCTGCCTACCCATGTACGTTTGTTTTTGTCATTAGAATCCGTACAAGAAGCCCTGACGCTCACATAACGGCGCTAATTACGACTGATTCATATATATATATATATATATATATATATACACATCCCATCAACATCTGTTTACGCATACATACATATACAGGCGCGTTCCCCCCGCAAAAAGGTCTTCATTAGCACGATTGTGCGCACTCTCCCACGCGCACTTTCCTCCAATATTCTCGAGCCTACTTACTTATAGCACTACGTCGCACACGCGCAGAAATACGCGTAGACGTATACACAAAAAGAAACGCTCACTATAATGCGTAATTCCCTCTCCCTCTCTCTCTCTTTCTCTCGCTTATATATAAGCGCCCGCGTTTGATCGTGTCTCAAACGCAGTCGAGTGTCTAAGCCGCGCGTCTGAATAGCGACGTCTGCGAATCGAAGAAGATACATATCTATAGTATATAATAGTATATATATACATATTTCGTTTGGTAGAAGAGGGGGTTGTAGCTGGAATGGAAGAGAGAGAGAGAGAGAGAGAGGGTTGCGAACGAGCAGAATGGACGCCTTGAAATGAATCGGACAAACGGACAGACGTGACGGGCATAATTTCACTGTAAGCATTACTCAGGGGGGTTGCCCTCGCCCTCGCTCGTTCGCTCTCTCTCTCGGACACCTGTCAATTCTCAGCAGAAAATATTATCGAACCGTATACTAGAGAGAGAGAGAGAGATAACTGGGTAGCAGAGAGCTGGAGGACTCTCTCTCTCTCTCTCTCTCTGCCAGTCGCGCGGGCTCCAATCTATTCGATAAAGTGATTTTAAATAATGGCAAATTACCCATACGCTCTGATTCGCAGGTCTTCATTTGGCCTTGCGACCCTTCATCAAGTGTTCTGAACTCTCCTGGAACTACCAAAGCGCAGTTTCTTGAGCGAATTAAGCCAGCTGATCTAGGTCTCAAAATCAACCGTATACTTCTTGGCCCCAGCAACTCCATAATTCTGGAAGGTGATCCGGGCAATATTGAACTTTTGAAACAGTGTCGCGCCTTGAGCAAAGTTGACTTGGTGGTGAAGGACTGTATCAAGAAAAATCCACGCATTATCATCCATGGTATCCCGAATCAACTCAGCAGCGACGACATCCAGCAAGCCATTCTCAAACAGAACTTCCCCCACCTTCAACTTGACGACTTCAAAATTGTCTACGTCTTCCCAACGCATGAGAGTAAGAATTACCGTTCATGTATTGTAGAAGTTCCCTCGAATTGCAGGAACGTATTGTGTAAAGCGAGTCGTATTTACATTGGCGCGCAATCGTGTAGATGTGCTGACCACATTAGCGTTGTGCAGTGTTTTAACTGTCACAAGTTCGGCCATATAGCCAAAGTTTGTTAAAACGTGGTATGTTGCAGCTTTTGCTCTCTTGAGCACCTTTCAGAAGACTGTCCTAATAAATCGGCTCTTTGCTGCACTAATTGCAAAACTAACAATCTGAGTGACACCAAGCATGCGTGCCACGATAGACTTAAATGTCCCCTTTACCGAGCTAAATTATTGCAAAAATCGGTCTCTAGCAATTATGGCAGCGATTAGTCAACCATGTAATTTTACCGCTTCTAGTGGATGTTCCTCGCATAATATCAATTTTTGTCATACAAATGCGGAATCATTGTCAGCACACCTTCATGATGTTTTCGATGCGATTCAGAAAAATAATGTACATATCCTGGGTGTTTCAGAAACGTTTCTTAAGCCACAAATTTCGTCCAAACTTGTTAACATGCCGGGTTTCAAGCTTTTTCGCGAGGATCGTATTGGCGCTGGCCGAGGTGGCGTAGCTATCTATGTTCACAAGTCTATCCCAGCTAAAATTGTCTTTTGCTCTAAGCAAAGTGCCGTGTACGTTCTAAAACCCGAGATATTATTCGTTCAACTAACTCTCGGTCGTCTCCGGATACTATGCGGGACCATTTACAACCCCCCGGACGCAGGTTTTTGGGTCGACGTTGAAGAAGCTATTCTTAACTGCACTCGCTCTTTCGATCACCTGATAATTATGGGAGACTTTAATATTGATTGGCTTAAACCCTCTACGCCGTTGAAGATTTTTCGCGACTTCCTGAATACTTTTCATCTCTGTAGAGTTCCGTTTGGTCCAACTCACCATCGCGATACATCTCACACTACCATTGACTATATTTGTGTATCTAGCGTTTCGTGCGTAACGTCTTTTAAACAAGAGCACTGGCCCTCTATTTCTAAACATGACCTGGTGTTTACCTCTCTTGCCATCCCTATTCCACACTGGAAACTTTCGACTATTTCTCAGCGTTCGTTCAAATCTGTTCGCCCTGAACGCATTTTGAATGATCTTTCGAGCGTAAATTGGCGACCCGTAGTGGATATTCATGTTCTAGATTCCAAGGTGCAGTATATCAATGAGGCTATAACTAATGTGTATGATGCACATGCGCCAATTAGGTCTTTTATCCCGAGGAAGAACTACTTTCCATGGTTCACGACAGAGATAAGGCGTTTGATTGTTGATCGTAATAAGGCTTGGAGAACTTTTAAAAGGAAGGGAGATCCACGAACCTATGCTCTTTATAAACTTCTCCGGAACCGCGTACAGACGACTGTTCGGATTGCTAAGAATCAATATTTTAAGTCTAAGTTGTAGAGTGCATCCAATCCGAAGGATATGTGGAAAGTCGTTAATGATATCGGTCTGTCTAAATCTAATGACGTTCTCTCCTTGCCATTCGACGCCGATACAATGAACGCTCATGTTGTCGGAGTAGATAATAATCGGAACTTCTATGTATAATTTATTCCATAAATTCCGCTCACTCTAACGCCATTGAATCTGATGGAATTAGCTTCAGCCAAATTAAAGTCTGCTTGCCTGTAATTATAGCCGCAATACTTCATATTTTCGATACTTCACTTCAATCTTGTGTATTTCCTGCATTATGGAAGCGTGCCTTAGTGCGTCCGCTTGCTAAAATAAAATCAGCTGCTAACATCTCGGATTTTCGACCCATTAGTATTCTTTGTGCGCTCTCAAAAATCTTGGAAACTATTGCTGCCAGATAGATTTCAGCTTTTATTTCGGAGAGAGGAATTTTAGATCCTCACCAGTCAGGGTTTCGGAAAGGATTTAGCACTCACACGGTTCTTACAAAAATGGTGGACGATTTTAGAGAGTCTATCGACTCTAAATCCGTCACTCTTCTTCTCGCTATTGTTTTTTCGAAAGCTTTTGACGTGATACCCATAGACGTACTCATTGATAAGCTTGGTGGGCTTGGTTTCTCCATCTCAGCCTGCACGTGGATGCGTTTATTTCTTACTGTCAGGTTGCAATCAGTTATTCTCCAGGACAGTTCAACTTCAGCACCTCTCTCTCGGCATTCTGAAGTTCCACAGGGCAGTGTACTTAGTCCTTTGCTGTTTTCACTCTTCATCAATGATTTCCCGAACGTGCTTAAGTTGTGTAATTGGGGCCAATTCTATTATTGAAGCAGTCAACGAAGATCTCGCTAATATTTCACGTTGAGCAATGGATAATGGACTCTCTTCTGCCACCCATAACTCTCGATGGAAAAACCGTGAAACCCAGCGACTCGCTGAAGGTTTTAGGTATTACGTTGGATAAGACGCTTTCTTGAAGACCTCAGTGCAACGTGACGGCCGAGAAATGATTCGCGGCCCTTGCTCGTCTACGTAAGCATCGAGATTTTCTTCCTATATCTACTCGCATGCTACTTATAAAAGCACTGATCTTCCCTTATCTGGAGTACAGTGCAGGGATATTTTTCAGCCTCAGTAATGAACTGGTGCTGAAAATGTCTCGGTGCAAGCATGCCGCCGTCCGTTTTGCTACAGGCACCCGGATCATTGAGCACATTTCTCCAGTATACGCGGCCAACAACATCATGCCCTACGAGGTTAGGCTCAACTATGTCGCGATTAATTTACTAGTGTTGATCCTTAAGTCTGGGGAGCCCCAGTATCTCGCCAAATTTTTCAGCTTTCGCGATCCGGACAAACGCGGCAGTAGAAGGTGCTCTCCGTTAGACCTTCAGTACGGCAATTTTTCCACTTCATGCATGGAATTTTCATTCCAGATTACTGTCGTTCGCATCTGGAATCATCTGTCCCACTATCTTCGCAGTCTCTACTTATCTACCAATTTCAAGCGCATGTTTTTGAAACACCTGGGTTATGACCGATAGCGCAAAGTATTTTATGTATTTTGATTATATGTTATCCGAAAAATTGTAAGTGCAGTTTTTTCTTTTTTTTCTCTTTTTTAATTTTTAATTAGTAATTGTAAATTTTAATCTTATCGCTTAAGTAGAATATTTAGGTTACTTTCATTTTTCATCTTTATTTATTATCATATCATATTTATTTATTATTCATCTCATATTTATTTATTAATCATCTCATTTTCGTTCATCATTCTTTTCACTTTTGCCATGCGTAGGCATTTTATACAACCGTCATGACTGCACCGGTCTATATTTTTTTTGTATCTAACTTTGTAATTGCCAGGCTATTTCGGCCCTTGAGCCCGAAGCCTTTATTTAATAAGTTCAAATTCAAATTCAAATTCTCTCTCTCTGCGAAACGAAATTCAATCTTTATGATCGCCAGAGCCTGTGGAAGTAATAACGATCTTTTTTTTTATTTCTGCTGTTATACATATAGGGTATTACTCTATATTGTAGAGTATGATTATGGATGGTTTCGAGCATTGATAGAAAATAAATTTTATTGTGGAATTCCTGTACCTTTTTTTTAAAAGCATTCTGGATTATACGTTGTCGACTATATGACCAGAGTTTTGTTATATAAATTTGTTCCCTTTGTTGCGTGTTTGCTTTGAGATAATTATATAGTTATATTTTTGTTTTATCCCGATACGACTATAATATTTCAACATGTATTGTTCATTGACTATGTAATTCGAATAATAATTAATTCTTTATATTACGTTATGAGATATATAATACATAAATAGCTATAATTATCTCAATTCAAAGACGTATAACAAAGGGAATGAACTTATACGACAAAACTTCGGCCGCAGATATATTCCGCGCACCCACACGTCTTCACCAGGGCGTTATCGTTTCGCAAGATTACACGAACCGCGTAGGAGATCCACACACTCGAGCATACGGGAGAGAGCAAGAGAAAGAGAGAGAGATGATACTTTAAATAAACTCGGAATATGCTTAACGCTCGCGTACCCTTGTATAGGTAAGTCGTCGCACTTATATATATACTCATATACTCACACACGCACATATGTACATCCTTTAGCAGCCGGAGCACAAATGATATCTCCGTGTTCTCGCGAGGAATATTATATGTCAATACGCCGCGACGGCAGTGCGGCCGGGCGCGGCGTTAAGCGGCTTACGAGGGCGCGTGCGTTATGTCGTCGTTCTCCCTTCCTCCTTCCTTCCTCCTCATCCCTGAGACGCGACGTCGCTCTCGCGGATTACCTTCAGTTGTCGGGGATCCCGAATCTCTCTCTCTCTCTCTCTCTCTCTCCTAGCAGCTCTTAACGTTATTAAAAAAACACACTACGCACTGTGAGGGAAGACGAAGAAGAATAGACATGTATATATATATATATATATGCATGTTTGTCTGTGTACAATGTATATATATATTGTATCGTCGGCCCTTAAACACGCCGTCAAAGGTAAAGAAGTTATATACTACAAAACGCGGCATCGTGGCTACGGGCCGCTCATATATACAACCACAAAGCGTGTCCCTTTCGAAGCAAAGGGCTCGCCGACACGGCGTGCAAACTCACTTGACACGAATCCCATTGCGCGCGGCAAATATCACGCGCGCTCGCGCTCAATATTTTCGGCAAACAAGTTAAGTGCCACTAAGTGGAGAGAAAGAGAGAGAGAGAAGAGAGATAGAGTAAAGCGATGGAGAAGAGGTTCACTCTTTTGCTGTGAGGCTCGTTTACACATTGGTTAACAGAGCATATTCGAGATGAAGCTTGTTCTTTACGATGTATGAAGGATGTGTGTGTGTGTGTGTATGCGTTCGCTTATCGCAAGGAAGGTTCAATTTGGCGTGGTGGCACGGAGCGACTGCAATGTTTGCTCAGAATGTACCGGTTGCTGGGGCATAGGTCGACAGGAAGAATTAGTCGTTTGTGCCCAAGTGGAGTGCGGGAAGTTGGTTGTCAGAAGTATGTTTGGATTGAATGTGGTATATACTAGGAGAACATTTTCAAATCTTTATATGTGGAAAGCATAAAAATATAGTCATATAGAAGCTGCAGTTGTATAACTATGCCTTTATAATAAACTTATCTGGAAATTCGAGTATACATATATATTATTAAATAATTATGCATGCACTGTCTTGTGGAATATATATATATATATATATATATATATATTATTTTCATAATACACTACAACTATGTTATACATAACATAGTAAAATCAACACACCGTCCACAAAACAGGCTCGTCTTCGTTCTCCAACAATAACACACATACACACATATACATATATTCAAAATAACGAACTCTCTCAGCTTCCTATACGCTCTATTTATCCAAAACTAAAACGACTAACTATATATATCATATACGCATATGTTCCCTACCCAGCTGTCACTATTTCAAAATTTCTATGGCCTCAGATGGTCTTTCCAGTCCACGCTCGGCACAGAACGAAAGACCTGGGCGCATGGCCGCGCAGTACCTACACTACCTCTTCTGCAAACACGCGCTCTTATCGCGCTCGCGAGGCTAATGGAACGTCGGCAGCGGCGGCGGTGGACTGCTGCTATGCTGCTGCAACGTCGAGAGAGATCCCGCGTAAATGATTGCGTCGTGTCAATGTTTGCTCTCCCTTACGAAGTTCCACTCGCTCGCGCCGCGGGGCGTTTAAAATAATCTCTCGCGCTCGTCGCTCGTCTCCTTTTTCAATTTTTGCCTTCACTCGTTCCCCTTACCCCTCCGTGTACCTACACGCATTGCGATGAAAGAACGTGTATGTGTATGTATGTGGACAGAAAGGGACGTTTTCGGAATCGCGCATACAGAGAGAGAGAGAGAGAGAGAGAGAGCGAGCGAGTCCTTTTGCGCGTTGGGACGTTTCGCGCTTGTTGAACTTAAAATATCGAGTTTGACATTTGTAACGCGGGCAAAAGCGAGCGAGTGAACGCTATTTGACGTTTGGGGACGACTGGACGAGTGAATTATTGATACGCATGGTTTTGTAAGGGAATATAATGTGTAGCTGGAGGTATAGTTTTTTTCTTCTTTTGTTTTGTTTAATGACGGGGAAGAATTTTGTGTAGTTTTTGATGTAAGTTGAAATTTTTAAATTTACACGACAATGTAAATATACGCGATGGGGGAGGTTTTAACAGCGAAAAAAGCAGAGAGTTTTACTTGTGCAAAGCTCAGCGGAAAGTATAATAAACTAGGATGCTAATATTTATTTCACGTTTGCTATTCCGCAGATTTCACTCAAATTCTTGGTATTTAAAAAAATTAGCCTCGACGAGAGAGAATAGCGAAAAGCTACGGTAATTTAATGTAGAAAAAGGAAGCTATTAAAAATAATGATTCCACCTCTCTCATTCATATTTATACTCTACAACAAATAGTTTTTCCTTTGAAATTTTAATTTTTCTACTTCCAAGCGCGCGGAATGATTCTTCGTTTCCGTGAAACTTTGCCCAACAAAAAGAATATACGCTTGTATAAATCTACAATATGCACATTCGAAAAATTCAGAGTAATTTATAATAAAAAAAAGGAGAAAATATCCGATAAAATTCATATATCCTTTCTTTCGCAATGTTTAATTTTTTACCAGCCTTTAGCGATAAATTTAATAATAAATTTATATAATATTTAAACTTTTATATATTTTTACGACACAACGAGCATATGAATATGTAAATACCCTCGCGAACGATTTGAAAAAAGAAAATATACTCATCTCACTGTCTGCGCATATACTATATAGATACAACCACCACGCAATTATATACACACGGCAAACGACGCGAGAAAAAACACTTACGTGGCGTGCGCGCAGTCAAGGAACTCGTATTAGTATACGACCGTCTCTGACACGTCGCTTATAAATAATATCTATACCTACCTGTGTATATATATGTACACGTATATACAAAGCATAAGCGAGCAGATAATTTTATTTAAGGTAATGAGAGGCCGGCTTTCGCGCGCGAGAAACGACTCTATCATTATTTTCTAATTGGGATATTATTCGTTAAATGAGAGAGAGAAGGGCGCTAAAGGTAACTGAGAGACGTAAAGAAGAGCAGGTGTTCTCTCTCTCTCTCTCTTTCTTTCTCTCTTCCTTCCTCTCGTTGCAATTAGTACGTTTGCGAATATGGCATATACGCACGTATATATACACACGCGTATATGTAATTTACGCCTAGCCATTCGCGAGCCCGTAAATTGTTCTCGTAAATTCAATTAGACGCGCGCTTCTTTCTCCTCTGTTTTCTTTTTCTTCATTGTTGCTCGCACGCGTCGATTCTTTCATATATTTGCCGCGCAATTTTAATGAACTCTCGCGCGTATAGGTACAGAGAAACGTAGTATAGTCGCGAAAGAATAGCACACACATATGCGGGTACAATTGGATCCTTCATTAAATTCTGGAACAAACGGTCCCTACATGTATATGTATACATATGTACACACATACATATATACAAGTGTTCACATTTTCTCGGACTCAATACGTGACGTATATATATATATATATACATATACGCGGACCACAGAAAAAGATTGCTCAGCTGATACATACGTTTAGCACGAGAGAGCTAGCCCTCTCTTTCCGTCAGGCTTTTCAGTAACAGAGAGAGAGAGAGAGAGAGAGAGAGCTCACACAGCATTAATACGTTATGCACGCCAACGCTGCGCGCACGAGCTGCTTTTCAATTAATAATTCATAAGTGCGTTATGGGTGGGCCACTTCGCCGTCGTCGTCATCGTCGTCGTCCACCTCCACCTTCTCTTGCAACACCTACATGCTCTTCCGCGTATGTATATATATTTCTCACTACGCGGCCTCTCCCCTCCATTAGCATGGAGCTAAATTATGGAAGGTGCGCGTCGCGCGCTATTACAATAATAACGTAATTACGTCGACCGATCGTGATTAACTATATACGTATATATCTATATATGTATATACGAACGTCTTTAGTGAAAAGTCACGTATACATATATATAGTAGCGTTGACGGTTTATTTCGGTTCGTTTACCATGGTAAATACACTTCGCGACGGTTGCGTGATTTTTCGCATTAAGAGGCCGCACAGCGGTGAGAGAATTCACGCGGAAAATGTTTCTGGTCTCGAGCATATGCGGAGGAGGGAAGAGGGAGGTAGATGGACCGTCGTGATATACACGTACAGAAGAGTGGATACGCGGATGTTGAGTGTATATATACTGAGGGAGAAAGAGTGAGAGAGAGAGAGAGAGAGAGAAGGAAATAATAGCCAAAGGAATGCAGGATAAAGAGAGGGAGGTAGGGAGGGAGAAAGAGATGAAACAGATATCAAATTGTTCGATCAGTGCGCGCGTATATACGCGATAGAGCGCACACATGACAAAGAGTTTTTTGGGGGGGGGAGAGGGGATACAGCAGCCACTGCGAATTCGTACTGGAAAATTGATTTTAGCGCGAGGCTTTGTGAAATGAAACCTGCCGCTGCCGCTGCCGCCGCCGCCACTGACATTAACAACGATAAAAATAATCCAATCCGACGTTTGTTTGATCTATCAGCAACTATATTTTTCGAAATATGTTGTAGCCGATGATCATTGGGTTTCAGCTGTAGTTACGTATATATACATGTATATATGTATATACATACCTCGGTTCCCCCGCCGAATAAAGCGTGAAATATGGAACGGCCTGGGTGTATCCATCGAAATGTCAAGCCGGGGGGAAATAGTGATTCGAAAAAAATGTTCGACGTTGCTGCTGCTGCTACTGCTGTGTGCCAGAGAGCCGCTAAGGATTACACTCGGATTTTAGTTATTTCGAAATGTTCGATAAAAAGTCGTAACTTATGGGGGTGGCACAGGATATACCCGGGGAAAAATGCAGCAGCCCGCGTATATTATATATACGACTGGGCGCGTGTGCGAGGTTATTTATTAGTATTGTAAAATTCTCCGGGAATATAATTTAATTCATTACGATGTTTTTTTCTTTACGGAGAAGTGTGCGGGTGCCTGCCTTCTTTTATTATGTAAATTTTAATATAATTTGTTTGTTCCGGCGGGTAGTAAATGAATGGTTATAATTAATTTTTGGTGTATCACGCGGTTGTGCCACACTGCCTGTGTGCATGCATATACGCGGCATTACGCGCGCCGACGGTAAATGAATAATTGCGCGAAAGAAATAATAAATGCTTCGGTAATAATAAACGTTCAAACAATGATTTGTATAAATTATACACAATTTTCCACCTCAGCTGGAGCGTTAATTTTTCGTATAACGTATTGGAATGCATTTTTTTTATGTGTATATGTATATATACATCTGGTAAAAGAAATTCTTCAAATCCAATGCTAATGCGTAGTTGGCATGAATTATTACTTGCTGGTGTGTTCAGTAGTCGATTTTCTTGTGTAAAGTACTGATTGTTCAATAGTTTATGTAAAATAGGATATTTAAAATGCATCATAAAATAATTACAGTAAGACATAAATCATTAGTTTAAAGCTCACAAATTTATATAGATATAATACCGAAGAACATCGTATAATCAATAAATAATGTAAAACATTAGAAACAAGAATGCACGACAACCAAGTTAACTTATGTACAAAATTATATATAAAACTATAATAATGTATGATTCCTACTTAAATATATTTATAAATTAACATTGAACAACCGCGAATCCTAAAAGAAAGACACTAAAGCAAGAGTACCAACCAAAAATCTACAAAATCCAACGCAACCTCTCTCCTTCCTCGCACCGGCAATAACCAAACACAAGGTTATAAAGACCCATATCCATCCCTCCGAAACCTCGAAACTACTAAAATACATTTTATATTTCGCGCGGGAAAATTCTCCGCAACATAAAGACAATATATATACACACACTTGAAAAAGGAACACAGACACCTTAACTCTCTATAGCCGCGCATTTTAACAACGTAACATCCCGCGTGCGTATTACTCGAGCATGCTTAGCTTAGCCTAGCCTTACTCGCGCGCCTAATCGGAACTTTATTGCTCGAATAAAACGTGGGGGCCTCGCGTGGAAATTCGCGCGCTCTTAACCCGTCTTTGTTTATATATTCCGCGGGACCACGGGCCATTTAACGCCAATGTTTTAACTGCCGCTATTGCTGCTACCACCTTCTATATATACACTCGCGAGCAATCTTCTACGAGTAAAAGGACGCGACGCGAGATATAATACCCCATAGTCGTATACTTCCAAGCATATCGTACCTTGTTTTGTATATATATACATGCTATATACTATCTTTTCTCGCGAATCCTCAGAACACTTATATATATACATTTCGGAGGAGATATATATATACGTGTCTCTATTTTTCGCTACGGTCCCTCGAACCGAGGATAATGTTCGCCCGTCGCTTCTATACTGTACTCGAATTTCACTCCTCCCCTCGTGTTATGCGCGACGTTTCACGATGATCCTGCGAGATTTTTTTTTTTGTTGTGTGGAGTTTCCTTTTTTCCTGGCTTTTCCTCTCGTACGAGCTGCTTTTTTATTCGCCACGTGTGTGTGTGGGTGTACCTTCGCGTATACGCGCATTTGGAGAAATAAAACGGAGAGCAAGCGAGGGATAACTAGTGCAGGATTTACACGAGTAGTAGAATGTTACGAGGGCTTGCCTGCACACGTGTGTGCGCGAGCGTGCATGGAAGAATTTTTCTATAAAACGCTGAAAAATTCCCGGGGAATTATGTGAAGATTACGCGTGCGGACATTGTGAGCATATATAGCGCGCGCGTCGGAGTTTTGTTCAAATATCAGGGATGAAGAGCCTGGTCTATCCGCGAGTTAAATGGCATACTTTTTATCTTTTTTTTTCTCGTTTTATCGCATTCCAGCTTCATAAATTCCTAAATTTAGTTTGTAGCTTTCGCATTTTTCAGCGACGTGTGGAAGGCTGGAATTCTCATTTTTTTTTTGTTCATATACGTATACGGTTATTCTTTGTGGAAAAATCATTCCTTTAATTTTTTTGGAAATTTTCCAAGGTTGAATATTTAATTAAATTTTAATCTCACGTAGAAAGATTAAACCTTTTCCAGCTACGAGCTTATTTTACGCGTCAGTTTTTTTTTTCAACTTGTTACATCGTATATATCCTACTTAAAAATTATACATCCAGCTTTGTCAAAACCTTATATACTCTTACTACCACTACCGATAACTGAATTTCTCAATAACTACCGCGGATAGTGTCACTGTCTGTAGTAAATTTAACCGTAATCACACGCGAGACCGCAAAGAGAAAAACCACTTGAGCGAAATTCGCAAATTCGACGAGCGATCCTGTGAATGGGGGATGTACACCGGTTAGAAAATAAAGCCCCTGAGAAAACTCGCTTCTCTCCTCGACAGAGCAGCAGCAGTAGTAGTAGCAGCAACAGCAGTAGCCAAATAGAACGAATTCATCAGTAATTCATAGGTAGCGCGCGCGTGTACTGGCCACGTAGCAGTTCAGCCGACTCGCGCCGTTGCCGTCTATCCCGTTTCTCTCTCTCTTCCTCTCTCCCGTCAAAACTTTGCGGATCCGACGGTCTGTCAACTTTCGTGTTTCCCCGTGTCAAGTTGGCTTTTAGCCTGCCTGTATCGGCCGAATAATAAAACTCGACTCTCGAGCGCGAGCTCGTTCGGTTTGCACGCCCGCTCGCCCATCGAGAAAGACAGTAGTGTATAGTAGTATGTAGCAATAGCAGCCCCCAAGTAAACGATAACCTCGTTTGATTATTTTTTGTTATATGTGTGTGTGTGTGTGTATGTGTGTGCGCTGCTCACACGTTTATGCGGGTGGTGTGTTAAAATACACCAAAGCCGCCGCTGTTCAAACATCAATCGCATGCATATGTGTGTGTATATATATATGTATATAATATAGGTGTACGTTCCTGGCAATTGAATCGACGGGTACTTTTGTTTCGAATTTTTCCCGCCTGTTAATGCCTACACATACTCTCGCTATTAAGCCTTGTTAGCGTATTTGAAATGGCTTTAGCCGTTTTACGCTTTTATTGAACTTTCCAGCTATTATATTCTTTTCCACGAAATCAAAAAATTTGTATTCAAGTTTTTCATTTTTTTTTTTGTAATTCATCTATAATCGAATTTATAGTTTAATTTACATGATAAATTTTCCGATAGATTAGTGATAAAAGCTATATAAATATTTTTTCATTTCACTCTTGAATCAATCGAAAAATTTCATTTTTCAAAGAGCATATACATACGTACACACACATACACAAACCAACGCGCATTACCGATCATTCGCGTACATCAAACCGATACATTCTTTCTCCCTCTTGAGCTGGCACCCCGCCATAAATAAAACAACGAAAATCCCCGTGATCGCACAACAGCCAAGCCGCATCTCTCACCCAGCTCACACACACATATACATATATATATATAAGCACAAGAGAAAGAGAGAGTAAATCTCTTCGGCGTGTCGTCTATAATATAGTACACACTCACGGCCAACAGAGAAATGATTCGCGTGCTTGCGTTCGTCGTCTTCTTTTTGCATTGTTCGGCAAGTATAGGTCCTGTCCCCTCCCCCTTCCCCTCTCTCTCTCTCTCATCTTGCACGCGCACACAGACGTATACATACATGTGGCGCTTTCTTCTCTCGCTTGCTCTCTCTCTCTCTCTCTCTCTCTCTCTCTCTCTCTCTCTCTCTCTCGATGCTATGTGCGCGCTCGCGCTCTCCGAAAAGCCCGTGGGCGCCTCGTGCGCGCTCTCTACTTACCTCGAAATGAATCAAGCGCGCGGTCGGTGCTTTCCGTGGGGGCCGGGCAGGTGCTTATTACCCGCGACTTGCTCTCCTCTCTCTCGCTCTCTCCTCCTCTTGCTCACGGCGCGTATATGCACGCATCAATTCGCGAGGTATGCGAGGAGGAGGTTCGGCAGGAGCCTCGGGTCATCTTCTGGAAAGTCTCGCTTGCTTGCTTGCTCTCTCGACGTCGGCGGCGAAGGTCTTTTATTGAGGGAGTGAGTCTAGTGGGCGCGAAGAGTTGAGAGATATCTCAACGGCATATCTTTGCAAGAAGAAAGAGAGAGAGAGAGAGAGAGAGAGAGAGTATGTGTGGCGTTGCAAAGAGCGATTAGAGAAGAGGAGGAGCAAAAGTTTTGCCGCCGGCAGCTGCGATTAGATTCCGATTTCGTTTTACAGTGCAAAGGGAGAGGAAGAACACGTGCGTGTGTTATATACGTTTGCCACGTAAATCATGGGGTTTCGGTCGTGACGCTAGCTACCGATTCAACGCGATCTGGTATACGTGCTTATCGTCTGTAACGTGTGATTTCGTCTGGAATCGTTGATTCTCCGATTGTAATTGTTGGCTGCTATATGCGAGGGAAGTAATAATAAGGTAGCTGTAAATATTTCTTAAGAAATAAAAAGCTACTTGACAGCTTCTAAAATACCCTTTGATTATCCAAAGCAATAGGGTTTGAAATATTTATTTTTGTAAAAATAAATCTTCTTTGTTTTGAATAAATATTCACTTGAGCTTTTAAGCAAACTAATTTTGACTGCATAATATTCTCTAGAAATTAAATTCTATGTCTTTCAAGTACACATTTTTCAACCACCCTATGGCAATCTTCATTTCTATGCTTATTCAGAAAAGTTCAACCCAACCCAACCTGGAGCAAAGAAAGATAGAGAGTGGGCATTATATTGGAAAGATGACTTTACTTTCATTGCTAATACATATTTATATAACTCCATATACCAGAAACGTTGATGATACATTGCTTATATTATATAACTTAGCAGAATTTCAATAATATACCTGTTAATAATACCAACAAACTTGATTAATAATAATAGCTTCTTTTACCCATTACATTAAAATGGTATGGTCCTGCTGTT
>JAYJLV010068511.1:0-16089 GCA_036873485.1 Torymus texanus
CGATGTTCCTTAGTTCATTTACTTTTCGGCGAAAATTTCGTTCATGCAATGAATCACAGTGCCGATTTTTCTTGAATAATTTTATTTGACGAATTTTTTAACGATGACCCCGCATTAATCTGGGAGTTAACATATATATTTTCGATGTATTTTTTCACGTAGAATCCAATGGGCTGATCAGTTATACTGTAGGTATCTTTTACAAAAAGTTACGGCCAACAAACGGCCAAAAAGTGAAAAAACACGGTTTTTTTAATTTTTAGCTGGAACCCCGCATATCCGGATTTTTAATCACACCATCTTATTCCTCGTGAAAAAACACGTTATTGAAAATAAAAAAAAATTACTGCAGCTCCCTAATAAAGCGGAGCTAATGTAGGTTGAATATTTCCCGAATTATTTTAAGGAGGATAGACTCAATATTATGATTTGAAAAAATTCAGGTATGTTTATTTCTTATGAAGTATATGTGGAGAAAAAAAATATTTGCAAAAAAAGCCGTTTTTCTTACTTATACAAGCTCAGGAGTGGTCTAGAAAGACCGCGTTTGTGGCAAACTTCTCCTTTTTACATGTAGAAAGGCTTGGTAAACTTAGTTTACCGCTCCCTGGAGGGGGGCATTTCGACTTACTTAATGGCGGGTACCCTCTGTTAAATAAAATTGATACATCGTTTAGAATACAACTAAGAAAGTTTGAGTATGCTACTTCTTTCTGTTCTTCGCTTGTTTTTCATGTATGTACTGTTACGGGGTGGGTTTTTGTCATCAAGCACGTTCACCTATGAGGCGTTTCATGTCAACTACCCCAGCGCGGCGCTCAAGCGCCAAATCGTACTATTTCTAACTTATGTTTATGATACTAAAATGTATCTAAAAAATTTTTTGTTAAGCGTTTCCGATGTATTTTTTCTTCAGCTTTCCAATGCCGAAATTTTTTATTTTCACCTTCAAAAACTATAAAACATATTATATTTCAAAAATTTGTTATCATTTGGATCGAACGTTGAGCATTTTTTACGTACGAAAAGATATTTTCCAAAAAATTGAAAAATTAATCGAGAGGTTTTCTTCGAGAAATAGAACGTGAAAGAGTAGGTGCAGTACGAGACGCGAGTGAGGCGCTCAGGCGGACCTAGACCGCACGCCGTATTTCACGCAGTAATAGTGCTGCGTCTACTCTTTCGCGTTCTATTTCGCGAAGAAAAAATCTTGATTACTTTTTGGAAAATATCATTTCCTACGTAAAAAATGCTCAGCCATCGGTCTAAGTGGTAAAAAAATATTAAAAATAGACTTTTTGATATATAAGATGTTTTGTAGTTTTTTAAGGTAAAAATGAAAAATTTCGGAAAAACTGCCTACATCATTGGAAAGCTGAGGAAAAGATACACCGAAAGCGCTTAACAAACAATATTTTTAAATACATTTTAGTATCATAAACAGAAGTTAGAAATAGCACGATTTGGCGGTCGAGCGCCGGGCTCGGGCAGGTGACATGAAACGCCTCCTATGCGCTTTGGTGTTTCGAATCTGGGTCTTTCGGTTCATCTTTCATCGACCCTGAGACCAGATAAAGTTATAGATGCTATAACATCGTGCAATTGCTAATTTAATCTGTCAACTTACCGTGAAACACGCAAGGCCTTGACTCGTGGTTTTATTTCTTGCCAGGGATTCGAACCCTACGCCGAATCCCTGTTTCGTATGAGCCGGCGGGAAACGGGAAATGCTGAGACCTCGAAATAATATTTCAGTCGATTAAATTACATCTAAATTTAAGATTTTTTAGCAATTTTTGACCATAAAAAATATTTAACCAAATAAATTGGATACATACAACTCTTCGGTTCATAGCCATATAAAATACCGATATTTTAAGCTCTCTCCCATTAAAATATATACAGTTCCTGAATCTGGAGTCGACGGCAGAGCCAAAATTTTGAAATGGCCATATCTTGGGATATAATAAATAAAAAAATTTTTTCAAGTCTCATTTTATCATAAATTAAATGCATTTTTAGAATATTACTTCTACATATTTCTAATTATGAAAATTTATTTTTTACAGGTCATGTTATGAAGAATATTTTAAAGGTGTCTGACCCCCTTAATTCTTTTCTTGTTTGTAATCAACCAATATATATTTCCCTTAATATGCAATTTATTATACTTTTGTATACCTTATTTTTCATGTGGTTTACTTTCATAATTTTGAAATTGATTTATTAATCATCATTTCCTCTTTATTCAGGTATCTTCTCAAATTTTGAATATTTCAATTATAGCAGCATTTCTATTGTGTCAACTGATATAAAATATTTTCTTTTACAGATAACTTTGTAGGTATACGTATTAAAGCAGTCTTCTCCTATTTTTGCATGGCTACATTTAAGAGGATAAATGAGTTAATATTGCATGGACCGTATTAACAGTTCCAGGTTATAGATATGCTGATACAGAATAATAGTAAGTCATATCTTCTAATAGTGAAAAGTATTAACTAACAAGGAGAGTGTCTGACCTTCGAGAAACGGATTTTAGCGGGCATTGGAGAATCGATTTCTGGTTCCTAAAAATGAAGCCCATTGCTCATTTTTGGCTAATGCGCAGGCTTAATGGTTATGTGGCGTTAACGTATTCGCGGGGGGCTATTATCAGCTAGTTGCGCGAGTCGTTGCCCTCGTGCGTCGAGGAGATATGCACTAAAGTTGATTGGCGTCCGTGGTTTTCGTAGAGCCCACGGCGTCTCCGTGGAGGCGTAATAGAGTCATTGGTACTGGGTTGCATCAGCCGCTCGTCAGCGATGGTCGCGTCCTGCGTTCGCTTGCTCGTTGGTCTACCGACTATATGCGCAGTTCACTTTACGACCAAGCGCGTCCTCCGCAGTCTGCCACGCTTAGCGGACAAGTTTCTCCCTCTGGCGTTCTGCTAATTGCGCCACGACCAGCAAGCAGGGGTTGCTATTTCTCGCTAGCCTCTGTCAAGCCTGCTTCTGCGCGTTCGCCTTCAGGATCTTCGTTTTCAAGATTCTCGTGGAAAGGCTTGAGGTCTTCCACGTGTACCTTCCCAGCTGGTCGTCCGTCTAATTCTTCCAACTCGTACACATTCGAGCCAATTTGCGCCGACATCGTGTATGGACCAGAGAATTTAGGGGCTAACTTCGCGGCTATGCCCTGGGAAGCGGATGAAAGTACGCAGTTTCGTCTCACGACACCGTATGGCATTCGAGTAAATTCGACTAGTCCCATTCCAGAGACGGTGAACGCGGTGAAAACCTGTGCTTCTTTCCGCAACAGAATTTGATGGTACGCGCTACTCAAAAAATAGTCGAGATGTATCGCGCGTTTTGGAGTTTGCGCATCTATGTGCGGTAGCGGATATGCACTTGCTTTCGTTATCGCATTCAACTTGCGATAATCAATGCAGAAACGATACGTGCGATTCGCTTTTCGTTGCATAACAACTGGGCTCGTCCATTCGCTAGTTGAGCGAACAATAATGCCCGCCTCAAGCATTTCATGCACTTGCCGATGCATTTCCTCCTCGAGTTTCTTCGAGACAGGGTAATACCTCTGCTTAATCGTCTTGGAGCTTGCTACTTCGATGTTATGCTCAGTCCAGCTAGTGCATCCTAGCGGTTGGCCGCTCGCTGGCAATAATTGGTCGAGCAATTCTTGCAACTGCTGCAGCTGGACGTCGCTAACGTCGGCGAGGCCTACCGAAGCGAAGTGTATCGCGCTAGCTTCGTTATGCACTAACGCTACTAATTCTAACGGAATATGCTCGTCAGTGCCTTCAATGCTTAGCGTTGATTCGCGAGGCCGCAGAATTACGTTGAATTTACGCGTTGAAATCAGCGCCGAGTAGACAATCTGCATCTAATTCTTCTAGAATTACAACGTCCAAATAGTGACGTACGCCTGCCACGTCAAAAAGCAGGTCTACTTGGCCAAGGACGGACACTGTCCGGCCATTAGCAAGATGCGCTCCAATGCCCCGGTGCGGAGAAATCTGTTTGCCGCACGCGGTAGCGATTTGCAAGCCGATCGGGCCCACTGCAGTGCGCGACGCGCCTGAGTCGTGTAAGGCACGTAGCCGAAATCCGCCGATTCCCACGGGTAAATACCATCGTGAGTGCTCCGAAGTACTCGGATTACTCAGTTTTCCTTCCGAGTTCGCTGAAGTTGTAGCGACAAGCGCAGGCGGCTCACCTTGAGTAGAGGGAATGGCGGCATTCTTATATTCGAGGGGAGCGGTAGTAACCTGGCCTACTCGCTCCGGCGACCTTTTCCCGAGCACTCTGGGTAGGTTGGCTGAATATATCAAGGCCAGCTGCATCCCCAGCACCGCACGTGCTCTTTCGGTCCTGGGGACTTGTTGCGATTTTTGTCGCTGTCTGGGGTTGGGGGCGTATATGTCGCTTCGCCCTTCCCTGTGGGCGTCGCCTCCTCTCGCTTCGAGGGAGAACTGCGACTGCCTTTGCGGTACGCTCCTGTCCTCCGAGGTGGACCAGCGTTACGCTGCGGAGAGTCCAAGGGCCTAACGTTGATCGAAGCGAATTTAGCGAGCTTCTCGTCTAGCAGTCAACATATCAGAGCCTCAGGGCCTGTGGAGACTGATCAGCTATCGACCTTTGCTTCACTCGTCGTCTCTTTTGCTTGTGAGGGTGCGTGTTCCGCCATCGCCGATAAGCTATTCCTCTTATTACACTGCGGTAGCGGTTTCGCAGAATTTGGCCCCTTGTAGGCTACGTTAGGTAGCAGGCTGTCGTCTGGGTTTGGAGGCGGTCTGTAATTCCGCTCCGCTTCTGCTTCTCTCGCGAGCTCGATGAAAGTGTCTATATCAGTCACTCTGTCTCACGGCACCATGCGCTGTAACGGGGGTAGCATATTTCTATAAATATGTTCGAGTTGCCTCTCATATTTCCAAGGCTCCTCGAACCTGCTCAAGATGGTGAGGAGGCAGATTATGTTATCACGCACGGCTCCTCCTTACCTTGCGGGCGAGCTTGCCCTTCGCTGTCGAGTCGTTGTTCGAACCGTTTATCGATACCATAACAACGACGCAAAAATCTTCCGAATCCCGCCAATTCTTGCGGGCTTGGCGGCATCAATGCCGCGCCACACCGGAGGTAAGCTCGAACATGGCGTTAGACAGATCTTCGTCTGCGATGCGCGCGAGCGAGCGGCACTCGTTGAATTGCTCGATGAACTCCTCGATGCTACTTCCCTTTTCGCCGGAGAACTGCAGCTTCCATTGGCGGACAGTTCTACCGACGTCTAGGTTCATCGATTGTTGTAGCGTGGTACCATCGCCCGAGTATCTACTTCGCAAGTTGCTCGGAAGACTCCCCCTCCCCCAAGACTCATGCGGATCACGTGTGTAATATTCGGTCGCGACCACGCTGAGATGGATAATCCTATTGTGGTATAAAACTTGGCGCTCTCGCGTTTAACACCGATGCTTGTTGCACCTGAGCGTATTGTGCCGTGTTGCGTAAATCGCTTCCTGAATCTATTCTAGTCGGTATTCTAGTCGGTATGTGTCCTGGAAATTTACGCTTTTCTGTCTTTGCGAGTTCGCTTCGCTGCGTGTTGCACTTTCGCGTATCGCATGTGTGTGTACACTCGCCATTAACTCAGCCATTTCGTTCTGTAGGCTCCGCATTTCTCGATCATATTCTTTTGCGATCGATTGCACTTTTGCCATTTCGCACGCTACCACTCTTGGCATTGTGTATGTTTTTCCGTAGGTGAGCGTGCATTGCACCAGATCGTCGGACGGTGTCGTTGTTCGCGTCGAGAAAACCGATTGTGGTATCAAGTGCACGGTATGCGTGCTTGCTGTTCTGGCCGTTGTGATGCACGTCGTTGCTGTCGTTGTGGTTAAAGTGTTTATCCACCTTCACTGCGCTGTGAGGGGGGCGGGAATCTACCTTCCGCCAGTGCTTGTCCGAGATTTATTGCCTCGCAAATGTCATTTTGCGTATCGCAGTTGTATCCTGGACGACTTTGTGTAGCGTAAGTTTCTTTCCGTACTAAGGTTGTTGTGGATGCGGGCGCAATCGCATTATGTTGTACGTTTGTAAGTGACATATTCACTGGCTGTGGAAGTGTTTACGTATGTGTCAATGGTGTCGAAGAGTGTCGCTCTCTTGCGCCGCACATGCGTGCAATCCCGTTTGCAACCCAAGTTGCATCCCGCCTTGCTGTCATTTCCGCGATGGTACGTTCGCTGATCGGCAAATTTCGTAATACCGATAATAATTTTCCGTGTCGGATCATCACAGGGATAATTAATTATTATATAAATTGTATAGCGTGTGCAAGGGTAACCAACTGGTGGCTTCTAACCTTGCTTGGAGGTAAAATACCCGGCCTGCACGTACCATTAGTGAAGAACTTTGCTTGTACAGGCCGAGCACTGTTGAAGTATCTAGCGAGGATGACAAAGAGTGTAGATAGGACGTAATAATTATTAATTTATGAAATATTTATTTATTTATTGTTTATTAGTTAGGGTTTTTTTCAGCGCTTATCTCTTTGTCGCCGCTGTACGCGCACGCCGGAGGGAAACTTGTTGCTTGAACAGAATACAAAAATAAAATTTGAAAAATTACTATCGTCGATTCAATTGCTCCCCCTCTAGGAGGCGGACGCATCCGCGAATTTTGGTGTTGTGCATGCGCAAAGGGTCAAACACCGAAATTTCCGTTTTGACACGTGGAATCATTTGCACATGCGACTAGTAAACGAGGACACATACAAATTTTAGTGTTTCCCATGCGCAGTGATCGTTGGCGCATGCATTAAAAATTCTGGACGTTGTCATACTACGCGAGAAATCGGCAAATAAAGCTAAAACCTCACGAGAACCTTTGCGCATTACCAGTAGATGTTTGCGCGAGGAAAAGCGAGCGACTTAACCTCCAAGCAAGCGGCAAAGTAGCGAAATAAGGTCTAGCGAGTAGAGACCGAACCACTAGCTGGAGAAATCAGTATTAGTAGTCATTGGTAACCCAGTAGGTACCTGGTTAAGGATACCACTGACAATGCAAAAGCACAAAGAGATATCGGGTGATTGTAGAGACGATCCTCTTGCACACACCGCACGCACAGAAAAGCGCTTGTAAGAATGTCGTCGCAGATAGAAGAGGCGGTACAGTATTAACTGTTGTCAATCTCGCAGAATGAGATGGACAGATACCTGTCGCGCATGGAGATGAAGCGGCAGGGCACCCTATTCAGCCTAATGGATAGGCTGAGTAAATGGGTGTTGCGGATATACGCACCTCAAAACTTCGTGGATGTGGAGAACCTGCAAGAGGCGACGACAGCTCGACGGATAGAGCTCAGAGAAGAGCTCCTCAGAAGAGTCGTCACGGAGGAAGACGGATCCTTCATAAAAGCGTCATGTTGGGAGGTACATCCAGGCAGATCCAGAAAGTTTTGAGGAACTCGACGGCAGAGACCATAGAGCGACCCCAACACCTGTCACCGCAAGAGAGAAGAGCGAACAGGAAGAGCGACATCAGGAAGAAGAAGATTGCACGAGCGCACTAGAGCAGCAGAATGCGTCTCACAAGGTCACGGAGGACGCGCAGAGGCTACAACCAGGAGAGATGATACGCTTCCTGGCAAGTAATGGAACAGAGTTCCAGGTGCCGAGAGAAGTTGGATCGCTATTAGCAGAGTTGATAGCGAGGGTGAAGTCGCTGGAGGAGAGGCTAACGGAAAACCAGCGGGAAGTTGCCGCCAACGCAAGAACGGCGGAGCAACAAAGGATAGCGGCTTCAAGCACCAGGGTGTCAGAAGCCAGGACGAGCCACAACGTGCACTTTGAAGACACATTTACGGTCCCAGATGAGCGAGAAGTCTGGACCAGAGCGCCACCTTCCTCACCGCTAGCTCGCTACAGGGAACAGGCTGATTTCCGTACCGGAAACCCAGCCTGGGTGGGGAGAGATCGCCGGAGGTCGGCGAGAAATACGAGCTGGCCATATGACACTGCAGCAGGCATGTCGTCCAGTTTCTCAACGACGGGATTTAACCACTCAAGAGACATAGGCCAGGTCGTGAGGAAGTGGCAAATACGTTTCTCTGGCGCGAAGAGCCAGAGTATAGACGTATTTTTGGCACGGCTTGAGGACTGCAGAGTCCTGGCGAACCTCTCGGAAGAAGAGGTGTTGTCATTCTTATCGGAACTATTTATGGATAGGGCCACCACGTGGTACGAGAAGGATAAGTGGACCATGTGGTAGGATTTCGTTGTAGTAGCGCGGCTGTGGTACGGTACGACAAAGAGGTACCAACAGCGGTTAGTTACAGAGGCCAATAACCGTACCCAGAGAGAGTGAGAGCTCGTGAGAGACTATATCACGTGTCTCATAGCGATCGCGAGGAAGCTGTCGCTCGCCCCTAGCCCCGAACAGCAGTTGGATCAGCTTCACCGGAACATGTAGCACCAACTGCAGGCTATGGTACGTCGTACCGATTTCCGGACAGTGGAGGAGCTGCTCGAGTTGGCCGTAGATGCGGAGCAAACGTTAGAGAACGCCAAGACGTTACGCCAACCGCCGCCGCCAGCTGCAACTCTCCTACCGGAAATGGCATATAAACCGATATCTCCACCCGACGCGCAGAATAGGCCAAAACTAGACCCTAGAGTGTAGAGTAGTAAAGTGGCCGCGGCAGTCGAGGAAAAGGGCTCCAAGTCAGAGGGGCTTGGAAGAGATGCTTCGGCAAGTGCTGAAGCAAAGCTTGATGGAGATAGACTAGAGCGTCCGGCCGAATGGGGGCAAGAAAGCCTTCCGATGTTCGGTCAGAGAGTACGGCGTCAAGCGCGCCGAATAGCGCGACGCCTACCTCCAAGCCCGGGGCCCCGGTAACACCTGAGTCGTTCAGCTGTTACGCGTGCGGGCTCCCCGAACACATAGCGCCTTTTTGCCCGAGCTCATCGATGAAGTGCTTGACCCTGAACTGGAGCCACACGAGTACGCCTACCTTGACGATATAATTATCGTGGCCGAGACGTTCGTAAAGCATAAGGAATGCTTGAAGATGGTGTTCGAACGTCTTGTGGATGCTGGGCTTACATTAAACGCAGATAAATGTGTTATCTGCAAGCCCGAGGTAGCGTACCTGGGATTTCTGATGAACCGGGAGGGCACAAGGCTCAACCCGGAAAAGATCGCACCGATCGAGGGCTACCCCGCTCCCCGTAAGCTAAAGGCATTACGACGGTTCCTTGGCACTACCTCATGGTATAGGAGGTTTATCCCAAGCTACGCCACCATCGCTGAGCCACTCACAAACTTGCCAAAAAGAATCAAAAGTATAAGTGGCTCGAGAAGCAACAACACGCGTTTGAGTTGTTCCGAGCAATGAATATGACCGCGCTGGTATTGCACCGCCCTGATCCCAATTGGCTTTACATCGTGCAGACGGACGCGAGTGACGTAGGCCTAGGAGCCGTCCTGCTCCAGGAACTAGAGGGCCAGAAGCGGGTGATCGAGTACGCCAGCCGGGTGTTATCCCCGGCAGAGCGGAACTATAGCGTGACGGAGCGAGAGTGCCTGTCTGTTGTATGGGCGATCCAGAAGTTTTGCCCATACATATAAGCCTACGAGTTTAGGGTTGTGACAGACCACAGTAGTTTGCGGTGGCTCTGTCAAATGAAGAACCCGACAAGCAGGCTGGCTCGTTGGTCGTTGGAGTTGCAGGGCCACAAGTTCACGGTGTAATATCGGAAAGGCACTTTGAAACACGTGGCCGGTGCCCTGCCCCGTCTATATGAAGATGAAGAGGAGGAGGAAGTAGACGTGGCGGCGATATCTTGGTCAACGGAATCGGAAGATGCGTGGTACCGCGCATGGAGTACCAAGGTCAAAAAGCAACCCAACGGCTACCCTATGTACAAACTCATAGCGGGTAACATGTATCGCTACGGACCGAACCCGGAGACAGACGCAAACCTACGCGCCAATGAAGAGGCTTGGAAGCTGGTAGTACCAGAAGAACATCGTCGCGAGGTGTTGGAAGAATGACACAATGACGCCACCGCGGAAAAGTTCGGCAGAGCAAAGACGTTCCCTAGAGTAGCGCTACGATACTATTGGCCGCGCTACTACGTGCCAGCGGTACAAAGTGGAACAATGTGCTCCAGCCGGCCTCATGGGACGTCCAGTGATCGATCGCCCATGGCAGGACGTAGCTGGAGATATCATGGGGCCGCTGCCTCACACCTCCGAAGGCTTCGAATACATACTAGTATCCCGAGATCCCCGCAGTTGCCGCCTGCACCGACCCCTCCACAACATGGACGCGGGAGGGCCCAGGGGGCCGAAACGGGGGGAATAGTCCGACTAGATCTACTCCACTAGGGCCAGCGGCTCCTCCCCAAGCGAAGAGAACACGCGGACATCCTCGAAAGGCATATGAAGTACTTCCCCCTTCCTACCGCGACAGTGCCAGTCCGCGGCAAAACCGCGCTCCCCATGACTCCTCACCTAATCCAGATCTCCTTCTATGTTTCAGGTGTTGGTGATTAAAGATGTAACGGCCTGTTAGGCTTACCTATTCAGATAGATATATGTGTGACGGAACCGTCTACGTTTTAGAAATTAAATTTTTTTCTTTCCCTCGTATTTCTTATTCTGATGAACCGAAAACGTAACCCTGAACATCTACTACCCTCCTGACACCACTGCATCAAGGGTTGTAGCTATGACCTGCACTGATCGATATCTCTCTTCCAGCTGTTACAAAGACGACCATGCGGCGCAAATATTAATTTCAAACTTAGAATATAGTTTTCTCATCTCTTAAATTTAGTTTTCGGTTTATTATTAAACTTTCTTTTCTTATTGATAATTTTCGAATATTATAAATTCATAGAAATTAGAAATGTTAGTTAGAAAAATAGCCATTTTTTTCAGTTAACTTGTATTTTATCATTATGTACTAATTTGAATAAATCATTATGGCAATATTTGATTTTAAAAATTTGATTATCAACAACATCCTAGTTATAAAATATAGCTAATTTTCTATATATGTATATATATACATATACTAGGGGGGTACCCCCCCCCTACTCGCTCCGTTCGTCAACCCGCCAACTTCGATATGAATGGTATATTTGTTATATGCAAAGAGAGGACTTAAGTATACATAACATGATATATTTTTATTATATAATATACTTTAGTATATAATATACATACAATAAATTTAGAATTGCCGATTACAAATTATAAGTTAACTTAGATTAACATAATTCTAATAAAATACTTGAAATTCAACATTTATATTATATTTGAATTCTTTAATTTTATATTAGGTGAGTATAAATTTTGTGTATTTGTATTATATATTTATTTGTAAAAGTATTTTATTTGATTTCTTGGCTTCTATTTTGACCAAATTACACAAAATTTATATTAGCTTTATCGGAAAAATTTATTCTATTACTTAACAATGTTTAAAAGTAAAATTATAAAAATAATATGATATGAAAATTCGAAGGAAGTTCTCACGGTCAAACTTTATGGGTTTTTCCAGCGTCGTGGCCAGCTTTTATTTACATAAGAGAAAATATTTTCATCTTGCGAGAAACTTTCGCTTTCAAGCGTTATCTTTGAGACAAGCGAGAATGCTGCGTAAAATTTTGACGATATATTTTCTGCTAAACAAATAGAAGATTCGTGATTTAAAAATTTGGAAGGTAGGCTTACCGACGATTGAGATTCAACGTAAGATGGTCGATATCGAGGTCGACGCGACCGTCGGACGTTACAATGACGATAAAATCAAAATCATGAATAAAGATAGACAGAAAATTAAAAGGAAAAAAGGCAGACCTAGGAAAAATAATGACAAAAGAATGACTACATGTAAAGCAGAAGAGAAAATTTACGAATAACAAAGAAAATACACCGAAAATCAATAATATCATCTGCTCTGAAAATTCTATACAATTTAGAAACGATAACATTGTCCATTTAATAAATTTAGAAGGAAAGCCATTAGATAAAAATACTGAATCATTAATAAAAAATAAAAAAATAAAGCCAAACCTGTCATTTACAAAAAATAATATAGATACAATAGATATAGAGAATAAAAAACTATTCATGTTATAAATCGATACGTCTGTATCATGTAAATTAATAAAGGAAAATCTAACGACATTATTTAACCAATTAAAAGATTTATTAATTGCTAAAAATATATGTATTTATAGTATTTCAAAAGATATAGATATTTTAAATATAAGTTGGTCAGAGATAGAGGAAATATTAAGACAAACATTTAGTAATACAAATATAAAGGTAATAATATATATATAATATATATATATATAATAATATGTCGAAATAATATTGAGTATGTAAAAATTGAAGACAGAGATAGAATCTTCGAAATGTATCACTCCTATACGATAGGAGGATATTCAGGTGTAAATAGAACTTATAATAGGCTTAAGGGGGTCAGACACCTTTCAAATTTCCTTCATAAAATGACCTGAAGAAAATAAATTTTCATAATTAGAAATATGTACACAATTCCTTTTTTACATGCTTGCCCTAAAACTCTATCCATTAATTTAGCAAAGCTTCTCGGTGCGTTCGCTAAACCAAACATAGCCCTCGTAAACTCTCCGGTTTGACTTTCTGTAATAAAAGCAGTTTTCGGTTTTGCTCGTTCCGTAAGTGGTAGTTGCAAGTATCCCCACGCCAGGTCTAAAACCGCAAACAATCGCGCGCCATTCAGCTTTTCTAGCATGTCGTCAAAATTGGGTATCAGATAGGGCATAATTTTTGTCCCTTTATTGAGTTTACCTTAATCAACAATCATACGCGCCGAACCTTCTTTCTTCCTTATGACAAATGCGGGACTCGCAAAGTCCGAAGTAGTATCGGTAATTATCCCTGCTTTCCTATACTCGTCTATCAAATTATCTAAATCTTCGCGATCTTTGGTATTTAATCGATAAGGCTTACTCTGCACACTGACATCATCATCTTTCAATTCTATATCCATAGTAGCTACATCAGTCTTTCCCAACTCACTAATCTCTTTTGCAAAACACTCTCAATATTTATTTAATAATTCTAATAGCTCTCGCTTTTGTTCTACCGTAATGCTCTCGTCCGTAATCACCTCATCCATTCTAATCTCCTTATCTCGACTTTCAAGTTTCTTTACAGGTTCAATAGTTAAAATCGGTTTGTCAACACATTCATTGTTTTTTACAATAATTTCCCGTTGTCCGATATTCATTAAAGGCATAGGCAATTCTAGAGAGTCAACTTTCACATCAATAAATTTAACTTCTCCCGGTTTCATAGTCACATCTTTAAGAACACGCGCCTTTTCAGCTGGTTTTGACTCACCATCCAACATCAAACTATTTACAACATCTTCAAAATTTAATTCCACACGAATAACAAGTATAAATACGCTTCGGTTCGGGACAGCTTCGCGCATAGTGACCTGTCTTTTGACAGTTAAAACATTTACTCGCGTCGCCCTGCAATGAAGTCTTGCTATCCGTTCTCTTGCCTGCCACTGTTGTTGATGTCGATTTCCTCGAAGTGTCCCTGCTTGACTCGCTGTTCTCTGAGAGCGGCCCATGCTACGTTATTGCGGTGTTGCTGTTGCCCTTGTTGCCGTACGCCGTTCTTTTCGGGAGTTTGCCGCGCTCTCCTTGTTCCAAGAATCTGTTACGACGAATTTCATTTACCGATTCGATTTTTACCAAATCTTCAAGGATTCCATCTGTCATCTCGTAATCTCGGCCCAAGATATGACGTGCAGATTCTCTCGACCATAATCCGATTGCTACCTCATCGCGTATGTCCGCTACTGAAAAATTCAGACCTTCACATAGCCACACTTTATCTAAGAAGTAGTCCTGCAAGCTTTCGTGTTTTCCTTGCATTCGTGCCGCCATATTTTTCAGCTTTTCACTGTTGCTGCGCTGATATGTAAAGGCACTTTTAAAAGCGGTTTTAAATTGCTCAAAACTCTTGATCACCTGAGTCTTTGTTAACAGTCACTTCCACGCCGCACCTTTCAGTCTGGACTTACCAACATTCAGAGCGATAGCATCACCCCAATTATACAAAACCCTTGTATTGTTCAGCTCTTCAATCCATATTGGGGCTTTTTTCGGACCCTCGTTTCCGAAGAATTCGCGAATCAGGTTTTGACTAGTCGCCAAAGACACAACTTCACCAAAATTTTGCTGCTGACACAAGGTGTTCTGGAAAGCCGTAAACATTTACGTTTGCTGTTTCATAACGTTGCTGATAGAAGAAAGTGCCATCGCAATCGTCTCATACTGAGAAGTTCCATCTCCAAGAATCGGTGTCGATGTGCCTCGAGGATTTTGCGATAACTGCACTTGCAGCTGCGCTACTTGCGCCTCATATTGTTGTCGTTCTTCGGCTCTTCGCTTCTTTTGACGCTCAACTTCTTGCAACGCTTCATTTAACTGTTTGTCCGCCATCTCACCGGTCAATGCTTCATGTAACTGATTATCTTTTACAAATTCCTCAAACTCGTCCACCATAGGATCACAAAAGTACAAATCTTCACACACTACAGGCACCAACTTCACAACTAATGTAACAGCACAATCCCACTTCTGATTTATTATAATAATGCCAAGAAGATTCCTTGGTGGGGAGAGGAATTCACCAATAACTTAATTCCGGTTGGTTTCAAGAAATGTAATAATAACTGTTTATTTAAAGATAAATAAAGCACAAGAAAATTGGTTTTCGGGTACAGTTCAAAACTCCGCACAGGGCTCATGATCTTACACCGCTAGCGGCCAAAATTCGACTACCTCTCTCGCGCCCGCCGTCGCGTCGTCGCGAGTCTAGAGAGATTTCCCCTACTCTTCAGCGTCTACCACACCGCTGTTTGTCGTGCTCGCTGTCTTTCAGATACTCACTCGTAATTAGAACGTAGTTTTATAACAATAGAAATTATAATTATTAATTTATTTTATTTACCATTATATAATTGTTATTGACAGATCCTCTTATACCGATGCGGTGTATAATTCTTATAGTTGTGTAATATACCTTATAAACTGTAGTTCTCTTGCAAATATACTTTATAATTTGTCTTTCATTTTTAATATATCTTTTTTAGAGTTTGCGTAAATCGATAATTTTTTATACTTTACTTGTAATTTTTCTTGGATTTCTTTTCCCTCATTTTTTGTCAGGAGTCGACGGAGTTCGCGTTTTGACTTTACAGCGACTGACGCGTGTGGCGCACATCGCTTCATTTATACAATAATTTAATTAGGTTAAAGATGATCGAGATCATCTTATTTGATAATTTTAAATGGTTGAATATTGTTTTGAGCTCAACGAAAATTCTTGCTGAGTATAAATGCTGAGTGTATATAAAGTGAGTTTAAAGAAGTGTATCATATTGCGTGATGATACACTATATCACGGTGTCGCGTTGACGGAACGTTGCGTGATATAAATTCGCACTCGCATCGTTTTAAAAAATTACTGATGTATATGTGATAAATACGTCACGGACGTAGCAGCAGTACACGTGTTGTATGTGTGTGTGTACATCATGAGAATATGAAATTGATGATTAAGGGAATCAATTTACAAACTTATCATGATTGCATTCAGGCAATTGTGTACACCAATCCTTCAACAGCATGTTTTATGGGCGACTGTTTAGGTTGTCCAAATATAAGAAGACTAAAAGAAATGCTTCTTAAATCTCTTGCTGATATAATGACATACTGTTGGAGTGGGTATATAATAAGGAGATGGAGCACTATTTATTTTATACAATAAATCCTTTATTGAGAGAGTCTGAAATAGTAAGGTAATACACGGAGAGGATGATGAAAGTCCGTATCGGTAGGCGTTCGGCACAGGAGAGAGATTAGATTAGATTAGATTAGATTTCTTTATTGCTGTACAGTATATTGTTCAAAGTTAACAGCGGTTATATACAGAAATTTTCAATATAATTTACAAATTTACAGAATAGATTAAACAAGTATAAAATATATGTATAAATATAAATATAAGTATA
>JAYJLV010068532.1:0-16086 GCA_036873485.1 Torymus texanus
AAATTTTTAGCTGTTTTATTTATTTGTGAGAAATTATTTCGTTGCGTCCCAACGTTGCAAACTTCAGACCCATGAATATACGGGCAGATAGCCATGATTACATAGAATTAATAACAGAGAATTGGTAGTTAATCATCGCTCAAAGAGAATATAAAAAGTATATAAATCGGATTACAGTTAATATAATTGTGTTAGGAGTACAGTTAATAGATTATAGTTAATGTGCTAATCAAATGGAAGGCTTCTGAATAAAAATATCTAGCAATAATATATAATGTACTGCAAAATATTACTAGTAGTTAAAATATTAATGTTGTCAAATGAAAATACCAAAATGTACTTTATATTGGTACTGTTATGTGTACATATAATGCTGATAATTTATTAATAATAACTTTGATTATCAAATAAAAGCCAAATACTGTTATTGGTCATAAAGATATTAAAAAATAAAGATAATTTATATTTACCATTTCTACCAGAGTAAAATAAAATACGAAACAGCACCAATGTCATAAAATATTCACGAGCCAGCGAATACCATATCTTCCTTCTGTTATTAACCCAAAATACAATTCTATTACCACAATCAGACAAATCAACTCGTACCAGATCCTCCACAATATCAATTGGTCCGCAGTAAATTCCCCCCCCCCCCCAAAAAAAGAAACAACTCCGCATCATTCTCACCACTACCACTGTTGCTGCCGCTAACAACGTTCGTAAAAACCTCATCTACCATCGAAATCTTGTTAAACTTAACAAAGTTTCCTATCCCACCACGATGAACAGCACCGCACAGCGAAAAAAAAAAGAGAAGAGAGAAAAAGGAAAAAAAAATTCTCCCGATACACCACGCCGCAGCCGCGGTAACGCAATAAACCGCTGCGTGTATCCGGCGGCGGAAGCGAATAATTCCTCAAATTCAATTTACCCTCGCACTTAATCACGCCGCGAATTAATGATTCCCTGTGTGTGTATATATACGTATACACTGACGCTGAGCGGCTCTATACTCGACGCTCGAAAAAGCAGGACAGTAGTGTGTTTGCACCGCGTGCACTCCGGATCTCTTTCGCACGTTCATTATTTCCGGCCGACCGCGTTCGCGCACTTGCGAGTTATCTCTCTCTTTCTCTCTACCAGCGTCCGATACGCACGCAGGGCTTTCCGACGATGGTATGCGGAGGCATTAGTCGTTGTAGTGGAAGTATCGTATGCAAGGGGGTTGCTTTTACTCGAGATTATTGCCAGATATGGGGAGACAAGTGTGCGCGTGTGTATAGTACGTATATATACGTGATTCGTTGGTCGTGATAAAAATTTCGCGCTAATATAATGAGAGGTTGAATTGAAATTATTATACATATGCGATAATGTTAATAGTTGGTGGGAATTCGGATGTAATTATTGTACGTATAGATATAATTATTTTTAATGAAAATCAAAACCGTTAGTTAGTTAATGCTCAATTTGCAAATGGGAAACATGAATCTAAAGTATAAAAAGTTTCCACGACTAGCGACAAGTTAAAAAATTTATAAATTTTATTAAAAACTAAGGATAACCCTTACTCTGCAAGTAAAAATCGATTACATTTATATTCAACAATTCCTTTATAACCACCTCAAAGTTTTCATTTCAGTCTTCGCCACGTAAAACACCAACATTTCCTTTGCCACCGAAACCCGAACATCCCGCAGATGCATCCACACCTACACATGCATATAGAGACACCGAGAGGTAAGCGAAATACCGCGACTGTAGTACGCGAAACCCCACATGCGCGCGCGCATCGTGGCTCACCGCGAACCTCGCGCCAATAGCTCGTACGCACAGAGATCCATACATACACACACAGACACATAGACGTAGATAGAGAAACGTATAGGCGTATATAGACGTTTACATTCGCCCTGGAAATGGTCTGGTGGCATCGTGTCCACGTCTGGCTCAATATAAATTCAAATACCATCTGGCCGGTCGGTGGACCGAGTGGAATCCGAAGGGAGGCTGCTCTCTCTCTCTCTCTCGCGAAAATTTAAATTGAACCTCGTCGGAGAGTCGGATCTACATCGGTGTATATATGTATGTGTGTGTATGTATTTGTATGGTCGACTTCGTTGTCGTCTTCGTTTTTCACGAGATTTTTTGCAACATTGTAATTGAGATGCACTGCCTGAGGAAGAGAATGTATATAGACATTGGTTGTCGAATTTACGAGAGGAACTGGTTTGATGGCTTTATTGAATTACGATTATTTGAGGAAGCACTATAGAAGCAAAGGAATTAATGAAATGTCGGAGATAAATAATTAGAAATCGAATGCGTTCATTTGTTAAAATGTATTTTTAGGTAGTGAACTCTAATATCAATTTTTCGATAATCAACATAGCGGATATTTTATTCGAAACTGTGACTAACGTATAATATATAATAGTAATACTAAAATAACTTTCTTCTGAGACTTTTTATTTTATCATCATTATTATTATTATATACATATCTCACGTTTTATGGATACGGACATAAAAAGTAAGACTCATCATTACGATTCGTTTGTTTAGTTTTCTATAAAAAGTCACATATATATATATGAAGATCACGTTTTCATCTTGAAATCAACAATACGTTGACTTTAAATAAAAGTTTTGACTACACCGCCAACATGAATGGAACAAATCTCCATATAATAAAAAGGATTTCATTTGGAAAATACACGCGCGCGCGTTTGCGATCTATGTGTATTGAAATTTTTTCGCCGAAACTAAAATTGCTCTCGAATTCCTTTCAATGTGATCGAGAATTCAAACGTACATCTCTGTTCGTTATTTATTTTCGTTTCACAATTTCATCTATTTCCATGTATGTTTACAATTCCCTAGCTATTCACTGGGAATGGAGAAACAAAATGGATACCCAGACTATATGAAATTGGCTCAACTATAGCATACTTCTAATTTTACCCGCTAATGTCTCATCTTAATAACCTGATGGTTTAAACTAACCCAGCATGTGCTGGAAAAATCGTTACATTGTTCAACGTTAAATATCATCTTTTTAATTATCACACAAAAGAACACTTTCTCATAAACAAGAGACAAATGACTTTCCTTCTCTCTTTTCCTGTTTCGCGTCTATACCGATTCACTGTTTCCGTATCCACTCTTCCTCTGCGTCTCTATCTCTATTTCTGCACGTTCCTTTCTACCGGGACGACGCGTAACGACTTTTATTCCGGCGGACAATTAAAGCGCGGTTTGACGAATAATACAATTAAAATCGGGAGAGACTCGGAGGTCACGTACGACACTCGGCTTTCCCATCGTCGCGCGGCTGCTTGATTAATGTTTGTGCAATTTTTTACCGTCTCTACATCGAGTCTCCCTGTCTGAGAGATTCGCCCAAACTTTTTGTTGCTCGCCCGTGATTTCAGGCTTGCCTTTAATTAATGGATAGTTTTCATTTTAAAGTTTATATTTTTAAAGAAATTTTTTATTATATACGTGTATGTACATAACAGCAACATCACTGCTACTATTTTTACAAATGTATTTGAATTGAAATATAGTTATTTGAAATAAAATGGATGCAAAAGAAGTTTTTAACTTTTTCTTTTTTTTCACTTATTAAACTTTACTAAAAATTGTATGAATTTTCTATTTTTGTCGTATATAAATTCTATATTGATCTCGGCAACAATTGCACATAAATGTGGTAAACGTTAAGATACATATCATATTTGATTAAACTTACATTGTGTAGGGACCATATTATAATCATCTAAAAGTTAGCGAAACTCACCTGAAACATATAAAGAAATTCTTCAATTAGTCACGTAATAAAACCTTCCTAAAAAAAAATCTAATAAATCTTAACCTATGTCACTTGAAATACTACAAAACTAATTCATCTAGCAATAAAATAGTCACGATCGATCAACCAGCACATCGAACGTATAATCAATCTCCATCTTCCCCTTGTACACTGTATACCGTCATATCGCACGCATTCCTCATCCGACCGCGCGAAACTGTCCAACAACGCGCGCGCGCATCAGCAGACACGCATTATTACAATCACCGCACTATATGCGCATGCGGGGACAAAAGGACGGCGACAGCGAGAAGCTTTATTGTGGCGAGTGACCGTGTAATAAAAAGGGACGCGCGAGCGTGAAAAATCGGGGCGGTATAAAAAGAAAAAGAGAATAGAAAAGAAGCGAAAATCGCTCTGGTGACAAAGTCTGTACACGCAAGCGCGAAAGCGGGGAATATGACGAAAGCGATGGATAACCGATGAGTCACGGTGTTGTACTATGCGTCTTGATACAATGCAAAGAAGCGGAGGTACGGAGAGAAGAAAGGGCGAAGAATATTGAATATTTGTCGTCTTACGGAGCTGCTTAGATTTATCATAGCGCGTGGGGTTGAAGGGAGCGAATTGTGCGTACCGCGATCCATAAATTATGATTTCTCATGTGATTTGTCTGGAAAGTTGCGTTGACATTTTAATATTGATAGGAATGGTTTTATCGTAAGTTTTTTTTATTCCTACGTTGATGAAAGGAATGTTGATGAAAGGATAAATGGTCCAGCTGTCAATCTAGGTGTAAATAAATTAACCACTAATTATTCTAATTTGCCGACGTTTCGGGTATTTTATTTATGCCTCTCTTCAAGACTCTTGAGTGCAAACAAAAATTTAACAAACAATTTATTATATTATAAATTATTTTTGAATCTTCGTAATTATATATAATATAATAAATTGTTAAATATTTTTGCACTCAAGAACCTTGAAGAGTATAAATAAAATGCCCGCAACGTCGGCAAATTAGAACAATTAGTGTTTAATTTATTTCTATTCTTTTATATTATATCGATGCAATAGTTTTTTTGCTGAGTTTGTATTACTCTGTAGATAATATATTTATCAAATAAATAAATGATAAGAAAATAATGGATATGACAAGCAAAATTGATACAATAATGCACCGGAACCGCACCTGAATACGTAATTTGAGTTACATGAATTTTAAAATAAACCGAATAATTATGGAAGAAGTAGATGATCCGAAAGTATTATAATAAGCTGACAATATAAAGGAGATAATGAACACTTTCCAATTCCTATATTGTTTACTTATTAATCACGCTCAATTTTGCATCAGCGAGGAGATAATGTATTTTCAGTATTTTCAAAATTCATGCATTCACTGGCAACTGCGTAATGCAATGATAATATTAATGAGATCGGTGTGCAAGCGCGGAATTATGGATTTTGATCGACGCGGCTGCGCCGCATTTCCGTACTATTGAATGTATCAATTTTTGCTGACGTAATTCGTATAATTGATAATTCAATGTACAATACCGAGTGTATATTTCGATTATGAAAAAAAAACACAAAAAAATACAAAATAAACAGTTGAATATTTTAATTTAGTGATTTGTTGAATTTTCAATGATATGATAAGCGTACAAACTATATATAATATTGACATTAGCTTTCATTTATACAATCTACTGTACATTATGGTTATAGCCATTTCAATTAAATCTACGGCACTTTTCCTGTAATGGATATTTTTAATCGTGTGTTTAATTTCAATTTTATAACTGTGTAAAATCAAAGAATTTGAAAAAAAAAATATTTTTCAACCATATGTAAGAACAAATACAAATCCCATTAGTAAACATTTTTTACAAGTATAAACTATACAAATATTTTCTTCCCAAATAGCCAAAACTCAGTCCAAGTCCTTCCCAAAACATCCAAATCCCAGCCAAAAAACACACACAAACTAACATACACATCACAAACCTCCATCATAAACATCAGCCTATTTCAACGAACCCACAAAAACCAATCTCGGCAACTTAATATTCCCCGGCAATCAGCGCGTAACACCGGCAGGCACGTCGAAAATCTTCGCCGCCGGCGTCGCTCACCAATCGCTTCCTCTAATTGACAGGAACCGCCACACAACCCACGCGACCATCTCCCAGTCACGTATATAATACTATATACGCGCGTGGAAGTTTTAAGGATCCTCTTTTGCCGTCCCGAAATTGACGGGCAATTTTTGTGCCGATCGAGCATAAATCACCAATAATCTCTCCGTAATTACCATCAATCGCGTGCACACGCCTGCGCTACCCTTTTTTTTTACGCGGTCGCGTTCGTCTACCCCTTCATATATATATATGTGTGTGTGTTTACAGTAAAGAGGGGGACACCCTTTGCAAGCATCGAGGGAGCGTTTTTGCGAAAAGTGCGCGCGAGACTCGCATATTCATTCGCAGGCGGATATATATATATAAGTGCGTATGTATGTGGGAGGTTAAGTGTGTAAGAGAAGAGACAAGGGGGAACAAATGTGTAGAATTACGGGGTTTTGCAAGCACCGCTGTTTGTGTTCACTGTTTTTTTTTTTTTTTTATTGTTCTCGTTTTATAGATTTGGGTATACGGTGTAGATTAATTAGTTTGCTGTGGGAGTTGCTAAACTGTTCGATGGGTAAATAATAGGAGAAAAATATTGTATTAGAGCGTAAATGAGTTATATTATAGTATCATAGGTAAATGGTCGACTGTCCCTGCAGAATTCTCTTTTGTATCGAGCACAATAAATTACAATAAATCCTCTGTGATAAATAATCACTAGTAAACAATTAAACAAAGATTTGATAGAGGAGATAAAATGCATGTATATTCATCTATAACAACACTGGTAAAAATGTCTCTATCGAAAATAGACAGGAAAATAATTAATAGCTAGTAAAAATAGCTAATTTCTGGGTAGTGATGAAACTATTTTTCCGGTCATACTCTCTATTTAACGAAGATAAGGTAATCTCAAAATGTTTTTACTAAATTTTCTCTGTAATCTGATTATGTATTTAAAACCAAGTATTAAAAAAATATAGCTAACCAAAACGTAAATACGAATTATTGGTATTGAATTCGTTTCTCGTACGGTTTCAGGGGATACAAACGAAAACAATGATTTTTTCCGTTTGATTCTGTCTCTCTCGTCATAATAGCAAGCCTCGTATCAACCATTTTCTACCTAAAACAACTGGCCAACTTTTATATCTTTTAAATACTCATAAATAAGCTAATGTAAATTTGTGAAAAAACTGAATCTATTATTACGTCTATTAAATGGAGAATATGACCGAAAAAATTGTTTCATTGATGGATAGAAATGACCAAGAAAAGTATCTAGTTTTTGGCGATTATTGGTGAAATTAGCTATATATTAGTCAATTAAATAAAAGTTCGAGGTAGGAATTTTTCAGTCAGCACGTTTTTTCAAATTAAATTAAAGATATTGCGCATATTTTTCACAAGTAAAACAACAGAATAAATAAAATATAAGCTTAAAACTAAACAGGAATAAAGTAGCAGATTATTAACGAAATATAAGTTCGAGCTTAAATTCTGCACCGCAATATAATATACGCGCAAATATCTCTCCTAGAACAACAACAACAACAAGAACAACAACAACGCGCACACGCATTAAAATATCTCTAAAAATAGTTTCCACTTTCACGCGAGAGAGAAACTCTCAGCGAATCCCCAAAACGCCTTGTATAAGCAATAATTTCCAATTTCTTCTCGTTCCTTTCTTCTTATATGCATGCAGCGCGCGCGCGCGCGCCACCGCAAAACTTTCCTCATCATCGTACAAACAGCATCATCTTTCCTTGGCACGCGCACGACGAAACAAAACCTCTTCCTCTCTCCTTCCCTCTCACCTCTCTATTCTCGCACTACATTCCAACGCGTTCACCTCCCCTTTCATCTCGTTAATCATCAACCACATTCGCGACCATAAAGAACTTTCCCAAAATATACACACCTTCACGTATAGAGTAATCCTCGGTGGACTCTCTACTCTCTCTCTCTTTCTCTCTCTTGCGACGATTGCTCGCCACGAATTCTGGACGCACAGAGAGAGAGAGAGAGACATATACACACTCGCGTCATCGTCGTCTCGCGAGCTCGAAACTTCGCCGTCGACGGGATTTAATCCTTGCCCGGGGAATTATGCGCTAAGCGCACGCGCGAGCGAGCCTCGCGTCACAATATGCTAGGCTTATACGCGATTAAAGCGCGTTCACGTGTGTGTGTATATATACTCTCCTTTCGGTCGCCATCGCCGTGGAATATCGTAATCCACGCGTCCCTTTTTTTCTCTCAGTGCAACGTTACACTTATACAGGAGCCTAGATAGCTTTGGAAGGTTTAATATATATATATATATATATATATATATATATATATATATTCACACATACAGGCGTATATACGCGTTATATGTATACGAAGAGAGTAGTAGTACGTGACGTTTTTTCGTCGAGAAAAGCTATATACGCGTGAGTCTCGGAGATTATAATGACAAGGAGAGCCGTGTGCGTGCACGCATTTTGCACGACGAGCCTGGATTTTCATGTGACGAATTTCGGGGTCGTGACACGAAGCTACGCCGTCACGATGTGTGTGTGTGTGTGTGTGTGTGTGTGTGTGTAAGCCAGAGGAATGTTTATGCGACGGGATAACGAGGTTTACATTGTAAAGGGAAGAGAGAGAGGGAGGAACTGTATGGCGAATTCCGCTTGGATTTTGGGAAGGAAGGGTGACAAATTTCGAGGGAGAGACTTTTCTTTGTTTGCTCTCTCTCCTCCTTTTTTTTTTTGGATGTTTGTTAGGCTACGAGAGGTAGCCGCTAGCATGCAGCGTTGATAAATCATACGTGCCTGGTGTGGGTTAGCTGAGATTTTTGCTTTTTTGAGGAGGGGTTGGTAGAATTTCGCGCGACGTTTTTGGGTGAGTGGGTGAGTTTCGAGCGTGGAGAAACTATTTTCGCATGCAAGTGTTGCATAAATTGTACGGCAAAGTGGTGGTGGTGGTGGTGGTAGTTCTGCAACTTCCCTTGGGTTTTTATGTTTTACAAGTAGGGGAAGTAAAATTTTATATATACGTTTCATAAAATGAGAAAGGTAAGTTTGCTGTATTTAATGGCTATTTTAATTATTTATAGTTTTCGGGTGTCCGGTCGTTACACGGTTACACACGAATATTATATTTTGTTCATAGTTTAATATAATAAAATTATAACGCTGTATATAACCTTTTCTAAAGGTGATAAATATACAATTTTCCTACATTTTTTTTCTTATGCAAATATACTTGAATACGAAATGTAATATTAAAAAAAAAGGGATAATATACACTATATCAGCGTATTAACTTCCACTCGGCCATCTCATTTTCCACTCGGCCAACAATATATATAAGGTACTGCATCAAAGTATCAAAAAATTTACGTCCGCATACCGGCCACTAAACAATTTACCGCTCTCGAGGCGCGTAAATCGTGTGGCTCTTCTCTACCGCGAGCCGTAAACGCCTTTATCGTTCTCATTTTTAATATGATACATATTCTCTTATCTTTTCATATGCAATTTAAATTCGACTCCACGTATACGCGCGGCAATGGCCAAATGGGTTCTCATTGTTTTCCAGCGCTTGCAACGCCCATTCGTTTATATATTCACGTATATATACGTATATATATATTCTAAGCTAACGTTACAAAGGCGCGCGCGCGGAGTTGTTTCAAGACGCCGTTTCCTTTATTGTCTGCGCTCGCGCTGCGAGTCGCGAGATGAGCTTTCTGTCAAGTACCGCGCCCCCTACTACTATCTGTCTGTCTGTCTATCTTCGTTGCCGGTTGCCATAGAGAGCACGAGCTATATAAGCGATTGTTTATGAACTTTTGCGTAAAAAGAAGCTTTAACGATCGGACGGAATAAGAATACACGAGGTACGGATGCTCTTTGAAAAAAACGTCGTCGCGCGATGATAAGGAGGGAAAGAGAGGAGGGAAAAGTTTCGAGTGCGGATGTTGTTTGTTTACTCGTTGTGGTGTGGGGAAAAGGAATAATTGGAATCGTTACGGAACAAGAAAAGGGAGAAATTATGAGTGAAAGTATATAAGTGAATTAATTATGCCAAAATATTATGGAAAATCACGGCCATTAATAACAAAATCGTCTATATATAGTGATGATCCGCATGCACGCGCGCGCATCAAATACTAATGAGATCAATTATGGCCAGTCCTTTGAATGGATATAATAGCCACAATCTCGGTGAGTGCGAAATTGCTTTGTTGAGGAACTAATAATTAAATATGACAAATCTGTCCTAGTTGTTTATTTATCGCAGCGGATTAAGGCGAATATTAATCATAACGTTGTTTTGAGAATTTAAATATGTATAAATATTACTTTTTTTTATAATTCAAATATAACGATATATATAACAGAAAACTATGTGTTATGTGAATAAAAAATGAATCTATATAATTAACATCAATGTTCAAGATAAAGTTTCTTATAATTTTTTTTTTTTAAATATTAAGGCGGTTTTATACCTATAGGCCTCTGAGGCCAAAATCAACTGAAAAAATGAATTCGCACAATAAATACATAATATTACCCGTAGAATCGTTTTCGAATGAAAAGATTAACATAAAAATAACTTTATATGGAATAAAAATTTTAATGCCCATTGCAACCATCAAAAGCCCAATCTCACACAGCAATCCCATCATCATACATTCCTCTCAACACCACACATATTCGCGCACCTGCAAACTCGACAACCTCTTTCTCTCCTTTTCTACTTCCAGCCGGCACGCAATAACTTTTCCGCTTTCGCGCTTATACTACTTCGCCGCACGATGAAGAAACAATTGCGAGCGCACGCGCGAGATCAAGAATTTCTCAACGTCGCTTATCACACGCGCGTACTTGCCGAAAAACAACGACGAAAAGTCGCTGATGTGTGTCGCGTGCGCGAATATATATCATCTGAGTGCAGTGAACGCGCACACGTCCCTCTCTCTCGGCACATTTTTCCCTCGTCATTGTAATCAGGCATTTCTCTCAGTCGCGAGTCGCGAAGATGTAGAGCGAACGATATTTCACAGACGCGCGAGACTTTTCGAAGAGGAAGGGAATTTTACTGAAAGAGAAAAAGAGAGAGAGAGAGAGAGAGAGAAAGTTTGGAAACAGTTTGTTTGATTAAGGGTAAGGGAAAGGGAGAGTCTCGATGGTGATTCGATTGAGTGTACAAGAGTAGTATGGAGCAGAAAAATTAAAAAGTTGAGGAGGAATGGAGCAAAGGATCGTTATAAGCGAGATGAATAATGATGGGAGATGGAATTTTTTTTTTTGTTCGATTATTTTTATGGTATGTTTACTTACAATTATATGTTAAGAGCCGATGAAATGAAAATTAAAATTTATAGAATTTGCAAGGTATGTAAATGGTTTATTCATCATAGAATGGAAGAGTATAATTTAATAACGAAGTTAAGAGAAATAAAGATGATGTCAAAAGTTTATTTTATATATTTTATAAATAAAATGAGAACAACATTGTTTGTCGAAACGTTAAGCAGAAAAATAAATTTGTTATTTTTCTTTTCATTCTTTCTTGTCTCAAGGAGATCGACAACATCATTGAATAGAAAAAGTGGTAGAATTATAATAAAGGTTGGCGAATTGTTCCCCACATATATTAAATCAAAACTAAACGTCAACTTTTTGTTTCTGACTTGCTGTCTTCATCGCATATGAGATATAATTCCATAATAAATTATTTCTATTAATCCTTTAAATTCATTCGTTGAAATATAAAATTAAGATTTCTATACCCTTTTTGCTTTTCTCCATTTACCCATTGCTAGTCAAAGCGAACAACTGTTCATTTCCCTCCGCCCCATTTCCCCCCCCCCCCACTAACACAGAAAGCACAAAGCTCTTGTCCTTTTTAAATGGTATCATATAGGTCAACTATATCTTTGACGCTACACACACACACACACACACACATACACACGCTAAATCGGAACAATTCGCATATAACACCTCTGTTAAAGGCCAAAACAAACGTGGCATAGTGCGCACTTGACACTCACTCTCAGTTGCTCTATACTCCCTTTTGCGCTAATTCACTCTGCACCACGGTCATTTCATAATTAGAAAAATAGCAGTTGACCTACTTTTCTCTCAACCTCTCGTATAACACATACACACACACACATTCACACGCGTTTCCTTTAATTAATATTTAGCTACCCTGATTACACGCCTCGTGCGCGTGCAATTTCACACGGGTACTCATACTACCACCACCACTACTGTTACTACTGCTGCTGTTGCTGCTGCTGCTGCTACCAAGGAAGAGGTGGAAAAACAAGCAAGATGCGTACTTCATCCGCGACGAAAAACTAGCTGTACACGTGTTATATATAGCCTTTTGCGAGAGAAAGAGAGAGAGAGAGAGAGAGAGGTGTCGCTTCGTTAGTCGGGCGTGTATCGTCTGGAAAGACGAGCGTCGGGATGAAAGTACGCGACACGACGTTTTTTTTTCGAGAAAAACAACCGGCAAAGATTCGTCGTCATCGTCGTCGTTGTCTTATATATGTCGTTCGCAATGGACATTGTCTTTCTGTCACTTTTCTTCTTTTTCTTCTTCTTCAACATTTTCTTCTTCTTATAAGTCTCGCCAATGTATAGGTATATTACTTTCGCGAAAAATGACGCGGGCAGAAGTTTGTAACGAAACTCGGTATTTGTTTGTCGCTTTCTCTCTATCTCTGCTATGTAAGTATATATACGTAGCATGTAAAAGAAAAGGAAAAAAAGACCGAGAATCTCGTGCGTCCAATTATACAAAATGTGTATATATATGTATATCGGAGACTTCGTCAATTTGCGCGCTCTCGCTTGGCGTACAGATAAAAAGCGCAATAAATGCGCGAGACTTTCTTGCGCGCATGCACGCGGCACTCTTTTTTCACATTCTTTCGAGGTCGTGTGCTTTTATTCCTCTCTTTCTCTCTTGCTTATACACACACAGACATAGACACATCTCTTTCTCGCTTTCCTTTATTCATAGAATAACTTGGCGTTGTGTGCACGCTTACGCAAAGGAAAAAACTAGAGTAAGTAGTGCAGTGGTTTATATTTTCGCATTTTAATAATGGACCACAGCGTCGGCCATCCTGTGTGTTATACACATACACACACACACATATAGAGAGAGAGAGAGAGAGAGAGAGAGAGAGAGAGAGAGAGAGAGAGAGAGAGAGAGCGAAAGATAGCGGTGTACTTTCGCGAGAGAGCGAACTGTGTAGTGCAGTAACGTGAGTGGGATGTAATATGCATCGCAAGGCAACGGCGACAACAGCAGGGCTGTGGATCGTTAAATCCTATACTTGTCATGGATGTAGTTTCCGATCGAATGGAAGTTAACAAGACTTTTATGGATAATAAGTCGCTGTATTGCTTTTCTGTATCGAGAGTGAAGTATTAAAATGGAAACTCGCGCTAGCGGCACGCCCGAGTATATACTGTTGGAGGAGGGGTGAGAGGACGATATTGCTTTTAGGAGAGCGAAGCGCAATGTTTCCTCGTTCGAATTGAAATGTAACGATGTTGGAAATCGGTTCGCTTATTATTATCGAGTAGATGTTAATTTTCTCGAATTGAATTGACATTCGACAATGTTTTCACGTAGGATTTTATTGTTATGTTATCGGCAAAGAAAAGAGTCAATATTGCATTGAATGCATATTATTATGTATAATAAAGACATTGTTGTCGTCTGAAAATGTATTTTGTATGCGAGAAAGTATAAAAGGGAGAAAATTTAAAAACTGTTATTATACATTAGCATTTAAATTACATAATGGAATACTGAAATGCAGAACGTTATAGAATTGTATTATTTGAATTTTTATTTTTATTTGTTTAAATTCAGTGCAAAATCAGCGAAATTGTAATGTTTTGAAATTATAAAATTGTTATTATGTGAATATATGCGTTAAGCGATTACACGTAAGATATTAACAATAAAATTAGTTTCAAATACTATAAAAAAAAAAGAAAAGTTACAAGAATTAAACAGAACGGTTACTAATCACAACTATAATATTATTAAATCTGTTATTGAACGTAAAAATTGCATTACAACTTTTGAACCAATGCTTTCAATCCAATGCAAACTGCATATTTGAACAGCACCAACAACTCGTTACATGTCAGATCCTCCCATCCACACATACGTACACTCAAAAGACAGCATGAAAAAAAAAAAAGATAACGCGGGTGCACGACGTTTTCCACCCCCTCTTCTACCTCTGCAGAAATCTTTCAAACGGGCCGCACTGCACGCTTCCCAGCGCAGGAAAACGCATTATCCGCTTTTCGTAGTAATTAACGGAGGAAGCCAGGCCATTTGCGACACATACACATACATATTATACACATGTACATATATATATATATATATAGAACGACGCTCGACATATGAAGCGTGTGCGGCTGTTCGCGTTATACACACTCGGAAACTCGTTAAAAAGCCGCGCAAGCGAAGCGCTAGCTGGCCTCGTAACCTCGATACGAGAGCGTACAGTAGCAGCAGCAGCAGCAAGCTTTTAAAAGCTCTCTCCCTTGCTACCAAGCGACGCAAAAAATGTGCGGAAGGTTTGTGTGTGTCTCTTTTTTTTTGCGGAAAGCCATTGTGACACGCGTTCGCGTGCCTTTTAACGATGGATTAACGCGATGTCACGAGAGCGAGAACGCCACGAGTTTGTTCGATTTTAATGAATGGTTTCACAAACCTAGGGAGTCTTTTCGAAGAGTTGTCACTGTAAAGGTGAGAAAGAGGAAGGAGATGTTTTTATTTTATTTATTTATTTTTGTTGAATAGGGAGTAAGCTGTATTTTTCTGCATTCGTGGCTCGAGCTGTCACGGTGGGCGAAATGTATAAAGTTTTTGTTTCCTCAAGGAAATGTATTAATTTTTAATTAGAAATGAGGTTAAATAATTTTTCTTCGTTTTTATTTCTTGCTATTGTTTGTTGTATTCATATATAAATATAATAAATTCCAAACAAGATTTTATATAAAGAAAAATTTTCTTTCAAAGGTCTTTGTTATGTGTTTTTTTTATTGAAAATGCTGATATTTCAATTGAATTCAAAAACTCGCTGGTAGAAGATAAACCAACTTTATTGGTTAGCATGTTGATGAAATGGAGATATTTTTATTTAAGATTAATATTCAAAATTTAATTAAAACTATGAATATTTTAAGCATTTGTAATATATATAATAGTTATTCTTCATCGACAATACAAACATAATAAAGGCGTAACATATGTAATTAAAAGAAAGGAAAAATATTTATATTTTTCATAACGTTAAATATACAAAGTGAAAATTTAAACATAAAGGAATATCTACCTGGAGAAACATTGGAAATTTTAATTGATACAACAAAAATGATGGATTTCATTTTACTGTCGTTCAAAGGTAGCGAAATGTCATAAAATAAGCTACGTAAACAACACCAAACAGAATATAAATTAAAGCCCGCGTAAATTATTCAATATTTCGCCAAACATATTAGTTCAATTATTTATGTCGCTTGTCAAAAGTATCGTTCATCAATATCATTACCGTAATCGATTAAGATTATTAACACAGCGAGCGTAACGAAAAATCCTATAACGACGTCAGCCATCTTATAAATAAATATACCAAACGAACGCCGAAATCGTAAGCGAAACATTAACCGAAAACAAACTCATATATCAACATGTACCCAAAGTGCAAACATAAATGCTTTATATTTACATAATGCAAACACATAATACGCTAAAATCACTTTAACGATTAAATTTTATTTTTACCTGAATTTTCCATAACATTATATCCTTGTCGAGCAACGCATCGCTCCTGCCATAAATCCTGTACTATTAATTTTGATTTACCGCGAGATAATTTCAGTAACCTCTCTTGCCAAAATTCTCTCTCTCCCCCCCTCTCTCTCTCTTCCTCTTTCTCTCCCTCTCTCTCTTCCTCTCTCTATTTCCCTCTCGCTCTCTTCCTCTCTCCCCCCCTCTCCCTCTCTCTCTTTCTCTCTCTCTGCCTCTCTCTCTCCCTCTCGCTCTCCCTCTCTCTCTCTTCCTCTCTCTCCCTCTCTCGCTTCCT
>JAYJLV010068542.1:0-16075 GCA_036873485.1 Torymus texanus
TGATTTTTTCCCTCCAAAGCTTTTTACGTTCCCCGAAGGTTGCGTAAATAAGCTGAGAGAAATACTGACCTGCAGAGAAACCAATCACGCTCTGCCACCATGTTGGAGGTTGTGGATATGTTGATAAATGAACTGTTAATTCAATTATTTAAATAATGACTGGTTTATTGAACTCCGGCGCTTCCCTGCGCCACGCTCGAGATGTTGCTTGTTCAGCCTACATGACTAGAGAGAGAGAAAGCAGCGCGTCGCTCGCTGCCGCTCAACGTACCTTCTTACTCACGAACGTACTAGGGAGGGGAGACTTACATATATGCGTACGTGTGTCGCGCCCTGTCTGTATCTCAGGTCCGCAGTGGAGCTTGAACTTCGGACAATATATATGTATCACATTCTCAACAGCTACATTTAGTACTAATGTAAAGCATGAAAAACAAGAAAATATTTATTACTTAAAAATTCAGGGTCAAGTTTGTCATATTACGCTAAACACTGTGATACCTCTACATGATAATGAACCTATTTGTAGTCAATTATATATTTATGATGATATTATTTCTACCGAAAAAAGAAGAATTGAATTGTGAAGGTAGAAAAATTTATTTAAATAAATTATCTCATCACGTTGGTCCTATGGTTTTCCCATTATTGTTTCCATCGGGAGATTTAGGAAAACCACCTTGTGGTAGTAGTAATAACCAGATTCAATATGATCTTAGAATAATAGATTACAAAAATTTGGAAAATGTAACAAATAGTTTACAAACGACTAGGAATTCAAACTATCTTACTATTTTACAGTGCTATATTGGTATAGATTATCGTACAGACCTAAATCAAAAATTTTTTCTCCATTACTATATTCTAGAAGATTAACACAATCATATTTTTTACAAGCTCTCATTATAACTGAAAGTAATAAAATGAATTTTTTCAGAAATAAACAAAATCGAATCCGAATTGAGGGTTATCAAGGATTATATAATCATCATGTACTCAATTCTGCTTTGAATGTTTCACAAAATGTTGAAAAATAAGAGAGGTTAGGTAATTTATTTATTTTACTATCGACGTATATTGGTAGTCCAAGGTATATGCAGCAATATTATCAGGATGCTATGGCAATAGTTAGAGCTAAAACGCGACCAGATCTATTAATTACAATGACATGCAATCCTAAATGGAAAGAATTAAAAGAAGATCTAAAAAATTTTCCAGTAGGGACTACTCCTAATGAAATTCCCAATATTACTGTTCGATTATTCTATACAAAATTTAAATCACTTTGAGACTATATTAATAAAAATCAAATTTTTGGAGTAATAATTTCTTACGATTATACTATTGAATTTCACTAACGAAGTTAGCTCATGCTTACCTCGTAGTTACATTACATCCTGATAATAAAATAATGACACCTCAAAGCATTGACAAATTTACATCTGCTGAAATTCCAATACATAATGATATTTTAAAGAAATTAGTAATTAAACATATGTTGCATGGACCTTTCACAAATTTGTCATCTTGTATTATTAACGATCAATCTATATGTCAAAAGAATTTCCTAAAAATTTTTGTGATTCTACAATAATAAGAGAGAACGGTTATCCTGAGTATCAAAGAAAGGATAATTCTCGAGAAAATCATATATATAAAACGAAAAATAATAAAATCATACCTGTCGATAATAAAATGGTAGATCCATACAATACATTTTTCTTAATAAAATATAAATGTAATATTAATGTAGAGTATTGTGTATCGATTCATAGTATCAAATATATGTTTGATTATATACATAAAGGTGGTGATAGAGCATTTTGTAAAATACAAAGAGAAAAAAATAATGACAATACAGAAAATTTCGTGTTTGATGAAATTACTCAATTTCTAGACGGTAGATATTTAAGTCCAATGGAAGCAGCTTGGCGTTTACAAGAATTTCCTTTGTGCGGTAGAAGCCATTCTCGTTTATAGCTGTATACTTGAAAGTAAACAGTCCTCAAGGAACAAATAACGTTGAAGAAAATGGTGTAGAATTAGAATATAGTAAAAATCAATTTGAGCCTTTAGTTAACCAATTGACCAATGATCAAAAATTAATTTTTGATGAAGTAATTCATAGTGATAATAGAGTTTATTTCATAGATGGACCTGGAGGTCCAAGAAAAACTTTTTTGTACAAAACATTAATATACTACTTGATATTCCTAAACAAAAAGACTTTATCCATGGCTTGGACTGGAATAGCCTCCTTTTTAGCCTCTTGTAATTATTTTGTACATTATTAATGTAAGTTATTTATTTATTAATAATAAGTTTTAAAATCATTTTTAACGTAAAGAATATTAGCACAAAAAATTAAGTTTGAGGAAGGTACGTGCCAATGAATTGGCAGCCGTTTTATAATTGTAGTTAGAATACTAAATTCTCATTTAACTTTGTAAATTCCGGATGAAGCCATTGCCCGATGGTGTTATATATCGTTAGACATGAGAAACTCGTTGGTGATTGGCATTATAGACGCTAGCCATGAGTATGCAACTCTCTTTTTATTTTGGATCAAGCAATAAAAAACTAATTAATTATCAACTTTAAATATTTAATAATTGAATTCAGCTCAGTGATTCATGTAAGAAAATAAAGGGAAAATACGTATTATCATTCAATATTACTATATCAAGTAAATTAAAAAAACAATTTTATCGGTGTTTTACCAAAAAATTTACATCTGTTTTATTTTACTTTTATTTATTTATTATTGTTGTATTTATTATATCATAGGCATTTAAAAAAAAATCAATATTCGCTATCTTTGACGAAGAAATGTTGGGTTCTCAATAATATTTTATAAAATTGATAATTTTCGATATCTGACAATAACAGTTTTAGGAACATAAGATTATAAATATTGTAAATGTTAATTTGTATCACTTTAAAAACAAAGTTAAGTGACAACAATAATAAAAAATACTTTATTTATGCATAAATATAAGGCTCCCCTGAATAGTGCTCGTGTCTAATTGAGTAAATACTACTACTTTATAATGACATGAAAATTAAAAAAAAGTTGCTTCATCTAAATAATTCCTATTGATTATAACGATATTGATCGTTGCGAAGTTGTTACAAGTCAACGTCAACAATTTAAATATACTTGCAGTTTGAATGAGTAAAGTACAAAGTAAAACATGTTCATGTTTATGTATATGCAAGTGGTTGTGCAAATTAAAATTTTCAAAGTAAAAAACATTGGGAGATAACTTTACACACTGACTCCGTTGGCATATAGTGTAAATTATGCAAAGTAAAAAGCGATACTCCAAATTGAATTGCTCTTATAAAAGAACTTTTTGCATATAGATAAGTCAAAAGGAAAATAACTATTGCGAAGGCAGTTGTAAGTATTCCCATTAACTTAGTCTTATAATATTTCTAAATTACTTATCCGACCTATCTATTAAATAAATAAGTAATAATTAAATATATATGTGAAATATACGCTAGTAATTCAAGTAGATAATTTAACTGGTTATAGTTAACCGGTCACTAATTTAAAGTTGCTGTAAAATAAAGTGAACCAGTTAAAACTCATAATTCATAGTTTAGATAATTGTACTAATAGATCAGTAAAAACGAGCTAAATTTTCGTTATATCGCTTTGTATAAATACTACTTGCGGCTAGTTTTTTTGCAAACAAGGATAATAAAGAAGGCTTAAATAAAAAAATATAAGAAGTTTAAATAAAAAAAAATAATAATAAAGGAGGTATGAATTTTAACACAATAATGAAAATTTTGCAATTGACATAAATAATTTATACAAAAAAAGTCTTCTTATGAATCCATGCTATTTATTGATTACATTTTCTTTCAGAAGTTTTTCGTTTCCTTTGACAAGTAATAAGAAGATGGAAGAACCAAGAAGGAATTTGCTATGCTTCGCATTATTTTTGGTATTTTTACTAATTTTAATTTATTAATATTACGTAATACAAATTGAGTATCACGACAAATTTTTTGACTGAAAATGATTTTCGTATTTCGGCTTCGATACATTTTATGTATGTAGTTTCGAAGAAATTCTTTTCTATATTTTATTTTTCAAATTTTTTGATATACTTTACTAATTTTTGATGACTCCTTTGTTTTATTCTGTTCTACGATATAAAAACGTAAATTTTCTTTTATCAGTTACTGATCTGGGATCAAGTTGAGAAAATATCATCGAAAAAATACTTTCCTCAGTCTCCCCGATATGCTGGTAACAACAACGAAGAATTGTAAGTCACGGCGTTAGTACAAATCAATGAGTTGTTTATTTATAGATGTGTAAACTTTTGTTACAGAACTAATTTCTCCATATTTTCCGGAGTACATAAGTCACTGGATCTTGGTCTCGGTTTCCCAGACTACGGTACCCCGAATTTTTTAAAAGAAGCTTTAGTAAATGTAACTCAAGAGCCCGATTCGGAGCTCTTTCATCAGTACACACGATTTCAGGTAGGAATTTTATACATAAACACACTTCATTATCAAATTATCAATAAGCAGGCACAAAATTATATTTTTAATTTTTTTATTACATAATAAGTTTATAGAACAACTTATTTTTAAACTGGCCATATATACACTTGAAAATTATGAGTTACTTTTAAAATATATAAAGTATACTTTTATTTTTGAGTTAGTGGGTACATAAACAGTTTTTGCTAAGCCACACACGGCCATACAAATAAGAATCGATAAAAAATTTTAAGTGTTACGATTTTTAATGGTCGAAATATTGTTATTAAATAAATATGCAATAATTATTAATATTTTAAGCAACAGTGAAGTTTTAATACTGTTTTTATAACTGTTTCTTCCTTAAACTAACATTTACAATATGTATTGTCATAATTTTTAATGTAGATATAAATATTTTTTTATTACGATACTTTTCTGAATCATACGAAACCCTATTAACAAAATTATTCGAATAGGGCCACGAGAGATTGGTAAAAATACTTGCTAAGCTCTATTCAGACCAAATAAACCGTCGACTGGACCCTATGAAGAACGTGATGGTGTCAGTCGGCGCGACGGAGTCGCTCTTCGCGGCGTTCCAGAGCCTCACCTTTCCGGGCAACGAGTGGATCGTCTTTGAGCCTTTTTACGATCCTTACCCGTCTATGATTGCCATCGCTGGTGGTATACCCCGCTTCGCAACACTGAAATCCGTAAGATCTCTGCGTAATTATTTACGACTCGACATCTTGATTTTTTGCAACTATAGAAAGAAAAACTTTCATTTCATCCGAATAAATAGTTTCATGTGTCTCGTATTGTTCCGCTTTGTACGAGTAGTCGATGTTACTGAAAACAATTTAAGTACTGAATAACTGATTCACGTTAAAAAAGAATTGATACAATTCAATATGTCGAGTCGAACACATGCGCATCCACAGTATACGAGTGGTGTTAATTAGGTTTGTTTATTATGCGCAGTCGAAAACGAGTGGCGTTATCACCTCGGCAGATTGGACGTTTGACAGAGACGAGTTGGCTAAATTGTTTAATGACAATACAAAGGGTATTTTATTGAACAACCCGCATAATCCAACAGGGAAAGTATTCACCATGGAAGAAATACAATTCATTGCTGATCTGGTAATAAAGTACGACGCGGTCGTCGTCGCTGACGAGGTGTACGAGTGGCTGATCTACGAGCCCGAAGTGAAACACGTGCGGATCGGTATGTATTATCTATTATGCCACCTACAATTAGCAATTTATTAAAATTAACGAAGAATTAGAAGAAGTTTCGTCATAATATATATCGATATTGCACACCCCCTCGACGTTATTCAGTTATCTCGAAGTCATTGATGACTGTGTGTACTAAAGTTCACTTTGAGGGGGCCTATTACCATACATAATATTTATTATTTAATTATGCATAATACAGCGTCACTGCCGGGGATGTTCGAGAGATCGATTATCATCGGTTCGGCGAGCAAGACCTTCGCTGTGACGGGCTGGAGGATCGGCTGGGCCTACGGACCATCAAATCTGATTGGTTATATGAGTCAGACTAACGAGTTCACGGTGTTGTGCAACACTACGCCTCTGCAGGTAATTATTGAGTCTTGTTTGCTTACGCGTTTTTGTACCAGCTGCACTAGTGTTTACAGTTTATCGAAGTGAATGACAAATCTTGCTTGATTAGGTAATTATAATAAGTAGTGAGTTTGAGCGATGATTGTCAATGTATACAGTGGGTTACTAATTAGCAAACATTCATTTTAACTATAAGATAAAAATTTATACAGCTATGGGCCTCTGAGGCCAAAATCGCCTGAAAAAATGAATTAAAATATAATTATCAATAGTAAAATATTATATACTATAAATATAACTAATTTTTAAAAAATAAGTCAAGGTAGAGGTCCTTTGATCCTTTTTATCCCGAAACATAGTACTTTTTAAATAAAACCTTCTGCGTAACTTTTTTTGGAGACCAGCTTATGGATTTTGATGGGGTGAAGTGCAAATTACTTATAATATACCCACCTATGGCACGAAGCTCTGGATTTTCAAAATTTTTTCATTAAGTATGTTTTTCATATAAAAAACCCAAAAAATTGAAAAAATTAAAGACAAAAGAATGTTTTTTTATATAATAAACATACTTAATGGAAAAATTTGGAAAATCAAGATCTTCGTACCATAGGTGGATGTATTACAAGTAATTTGCACTCATCCAATCAAAATCCATCAGCCGATCTCCAAAAAAAATTACGTAGAAGTTTTTTTTTAAAAGGATTATGTTTCGGGATGAAAAGTATCAAAGGACCTCTATCTTGGCTTATTTTTTTTTTTTTAAATTAGTTATATTATATAGTATATTTTAGTTGTAGCAACGCATTCTATTAAATATATTTGCCCCGCTATTCAGCGTGCCGCTACTCTTGTTTCTGGAACTCGGATCCCCCGACTATTTTGGTATTAGGCAAAGATTTTCTTAAATATCTTCTTCACGCCTATCTGCATGCCACCTCTCTATATAATATTTTATTTTTGATAATTATATTTTAATTAATTTTTTTCAGGTGATTTTAGCCTTAGAGGCCTATAGGTGTAAAACCGCCTTAATTAAATAAATTGAGTTTCGGAAAGGAAAGTTTCGGGAATTTTTTCTCAGTTGGCTTCCTCATTCTTATCATATCAAAAGAAGATAAAACTTATTCAGTTGCAGTGAAACGCATATGTCTCATCATTGTGATCAGCTTTTTTCCTCTGAATTTTTTATCCTGTTAATAAACTTTCCATTTCTCTTTCTTCCATGATAAGATACAAATAATTAAACTTTATAGTTTCTTGATGGTAGTATCTCGTGTGGAATCCATGTGTTTGTATCTTCTTTTTTAGAAATTGCTGATTTTGTTATTAATTAATTAATTTTTTTTTTTATTTCATTCGTTTGAAACGAAATACGATCATTAATATATGCTGTAAAACCTCTTTCTATAGGTTTTTACGATTTTTTAATCCAAATCCAAAAGCAAATTATTAATTTTACAATTATGATATCGGATTCGTAATCAGTGACCCTAAAAATTTATTTTATTTTTATAAGTTTTTATCATTAATTGCCTGATTGAAAGTATTAGTCTAAGTTTGCTAAAAACTACGTAAATATGCTTACTACCTTTTATTATACTTTCATTCACCAAAATGCCCATAAAGATTTCAAAATCAAATAATTTTTCAGTAATCACGTTAATTGATATTTTATACAATTCGATATAATTTTCTCTATTAATAGGAGGCTTTCGCCCGCGCCCTCGAACGTTTCTACGAGGAGCTAGATCATCCGGACTCCTACTTGAGACAAACCTGCCGTAAGCTGAAAGCTAAACGTGACGCACTCGTGAGGACTTACAATAAGGTCAACATATTCCCGACTGTTCCGCAATCTGGATACTTCATTCTGTCGAACTGGACTAGGATGGACGCGAGACCGAGTCTGGGCCATCTGAACGACCGCTGGGAGGACATGAAGTTCGCCAAGTGGATGGTGGAGAAGCTCGGTATCGAGATCTACCCGGCGACGGTGTATTATAGTAAAGATAGTAAGGATATAGGACAGGATCTGATCCGTAGCTGCTTTGCAAAGGTGAATATATATAGTGTTAGGTGAGGAATGTAGTTGGAATCTTCTTGATTAATGTTTTTGGGGTTTTCTTGCAGACTGATGATACACTTGTCAAAGTGGATACCATTTTGACACAGTACGTATTAAACATCGGCAACAAAGTAAGGAAGTGAAGAGGACATACAAAGAATATTTATAAATTATATTTTTATCGAAAATGTCGTTTTAGACATTTTTATTTTTAATACTTTTGAATATGTAATACAGAAATTATATTTTTTTATTGTAACTATAAGAGTTTTCTTGCCATTTGGGATTTGAAATTATTTTCTCACATAATATAAGTAATTTAAGGAGGAAAAAGTAAACTTGTGTTTATCTATTGTATACGAAAATAATGTACAATTATTATATAATCTATTGTTGTCCATCACATTTATAATGTTATGTCATGGAGAGAATATAATTTCTTTGTCATTTTTAATAATTATAAAAGTAACAAATATATACTATACTGATATCAACTAAAAGTTACTTTTATTATTTAGAGAACGGTATATACTAGTCTGTACGTAAGATTCTGCCAATGCTATTCACGCATCATTATACACACACACACACACACACACACACACACACACACACACACACACTGTAAAGCGACTTTAATAGGTACAGTGTTGCGTCATAAAATGTTATTACGTAACATCTATGCGAAACGATGATGCATGTTTCATATTCATGTTGAGTTAATATTTAACATTTTTTTGAGGTTTATTTAATTACATACACATGTATTGCATGCGAATAAATATACTTAGTAATAACTACAGAAATGTGAATTGTACAACTTTATATCTAAGAAACTATACTCAAGCATATGTTTATATTCGGATTAGCTATGCTCAATTTAACATTTAACAGTTTAAGAACTCATTTCTTTGTGAGTCTAACAGAGAACAATTACATACTATATGGTTTATATTTTTACTTGAGTGTTTACATTTGCATTTAGAGCTATTTACATAGTTTTGATTCTGTGTACAGACTCGGATAAGTTATAGTGGTTATATCTTACAGTATTAATCTATTTATGGTTGTAATTAATTTTTTCTCTTTGCAATGAGAAAACCAGAGTTGTCTATTTTCTTTGTAAAATATGTTGAAGTAGATTTTTTTTGCTCGGGCCTTGTTCTTTTACATTTTTGTTGGTATTAGTGCTAGTATGTCGCTTGAAGAACGAGAATAAATCAGTCTAAAGTATGGATTTTATGTCAAGAGTTTAGTATATTCACAGAAACAAATATGAAAAATTTCACTGGCAACTTTGCGATATAGAATAGAAAAAGTTGCTATATAACATGAGAAAAATTTTGGTTTAGAGAACGCTATTTTTTTGGCAATTTTCACCAGTTCACTGGCAAAATTATTATGTAGAATAGGAAAAAATGGCTATGTAACATGGTAAAATTTTCTGTTTATACTATGTATGGTCAGATTACCAGAAAACATAGGGATTTTTAATATATTTTTTCTGTCAATGTAGTGAGTGGTGTTTTTTTTTTTTACTATAGAGTCGACATTTTCATTTTCTTGAATATCCAAATTTCAAGTCATTACATAATAGTTACGATTGATGTGCATGTATAGTATTTTAAGTTCAAAATGAAATTACCATAACATAATTTCGAAGAAACTAAAATTTATTGTAGTTTTCATCGATCAACACTCACTATATGCTCATATACAATATATGTTAATATGCAATCAATACAGGGAATTACAGATGTGGCCACAATTGAACAATAAAGACATCATTTTATTTTGAATAGTGCTTGGATATAAAGAGATTTTTTCAATTCGGAGACCTATTCATTTATTTGTGAATATTTAAAGTAGAAGTAGAAATTATTAAAAAGAGTAATACATTAACTATAGAAAGGAAACGAAAAAACAATAATAGCGAAAACATTGTTTTCTCAATTTTTTTTTACAAAATAATGTGTTATGAATTTCCTGAACTTGTAAATATATATCTCTTGAAATTTATTCTTAATTTCGTTTTTAGATACTACACATTTAGATCTCGGTATAAAAAATTTGTAGTGGGATGACTTAAAGTTGGTCGTGGATAGTGCACGTAATGCTACATTAGTTTGCAGAAAAAATAAAAAAAAATTATTTTTGCTTTGTTTTGAATTATATTTTCACGAAAATCTTAGCGAAATTTAGACATGGTGGACCCTGGAATCTTGTTTAGGAGACTAAAATACATGGAGATATTATGATCTTATTTTTGGGCATACAATTTTTTTCTTTGTCTGGGCCTGCGTTAGTGTACACAAAGGTATTGAAAAATAAATAAAAATAAATGATTGCGTGTTTAAAAATTCGGTCATCCCTAATGAACTTGTTTACCTATTCCATCACCTTTGTGACTTATATCTGGCATTCGGTTGCTCCTGCGCCGTTTGATTAAACAAACTCAGGATTCACTTCTATTGATGCTTCTCAAAATAGTCTTGTTTGCTTATCGTCAGTTTCACCAATATATTCTTTACTGACCTAATCAATTCGCATAAATTTATAAATGCATCGCTTGATCCTGGTCATTTTTCTTCTTACTTCTTTCATTACGTACATATAAATAAACAGCTCACATAAGAATGCTGCACATGCTGCGATCAATCCATATATCAGCCAACGGAAGGAAACTGAGATTTGATTAAATGTCGTAACAAAAACCTGTTTATTTGTCGCATCGTAGTTCGTCGATCGCACACGAAAAAAGACACTTTGAACGTAGTCGAGGATTCCGCCTTCCTGCAGCTTCTTGTACACGCATTTCATTGCATTCAGTAGTGGAAAGTTATCGCGAACGATGTAGACGAAATACTTGTATTTATTTTTTAATAGTGACAGCTGCTTGTCGAGTCCATACCCACGCACGAAGACATCACCCGCCCAGCAATCGCACGTGCAGGCGACTTTCAAACTGCCTGCTATCAATATCTCTAGACACTCGTGGGTGCTATCAATCCGTTTCATGTAGTATTGAAACGCCGTATCGAAGAAGTACTGCTCGTATCTGCTCTCCCCATAGACTTTGTACTGCAAGTCGATAAGATCATATGGCGTCTGCAGTTTATCTACGTATTTTGGGGCGGCCAGGAAGGACAGGAGTTTCGGCTGAAAGAATAATAAGTTCGCTACCATGAAGCTAAATGAGCATGTGGAGAATGCTATTTTGCCGGAGTTACTGGTAGGCCGATACAACATCGGATTGCCTAAAATACCCCGAAAGAGGTCAGTTGCAATTTGCAGACATCCCACACGTACTAAGCTACTCAGAACCATGGTCGCAATAACTGACATTGTGATAACCATGAGTGTAGTCTCAGTGGAAAATATTAAGAAGAAGTTGTTGTTACGATACATATTTCTCCACGCTACGTGACAGATACCCGATTCTATGGACGTGTACAGCTGGTTGCGCCACAAGTCACGCTCGTAGTCCAGGTTAAGTTGCATATCGTACTCGCCGCGGAACAAGTTCTTCAGAAGGCCGTGTGCAGAGCCATTTTTGTGAATACCACCGCGTTGCTGCGTTGGGTATACGAAGAGGCTAACGTTCGCATTGAGTTTCATCCAAATTGTGGAGACTATCATGCTGGTCACGTGGACGCCGTACTCGTGGAGTTCATACGGAAGATTCGAGTGCGATATGTATTTGGTGATTCGAATGGGGTAGCCACCTAAATTAGCCGTTTTGTCGAAGAAGAGGTGGTGTTGGAGCAATGGGAAATCTAGAAATTTGAGAATGATTTTACAATTTAACGAGAAAAAGCGTCGGAGTTTTTCGATTGGTTTCTTTACCTTCGGACTTAATGTAAGAGTGTTTAAAGAGAGTTAACGTATGTCCATTATTCTGTTTCATAGTTTTATATTTTGTCCAAATAGCAGGTGCTCGACTAGTAAAGGGATTGTAAGTGTAGAATTGGATGTCTTCAATAGCATTGCGACATACGAAAATAACTGAAAGGATCTCGAATTTCCAAACGATAGTTAAAAATGTTGTAGCATTTTTACAACTATTTCTAGAAGAACTGATGATGGTGTATTGGCCACCTTGATTCCACAATGGTGAACTTTTAATTTTCTGTAATCCTAATTTTAATAATGATACGTTGAGATTAATCATGACAAAGTTGGTTTCAGGTACTGGTAGATCTTTAAAATCGGTATCTCTTATTTTATAAACTTTCTCTTTTTCATTGTATTTTACTAAAAATTGTATCCCAATTAAATTTAAAGCAACGAATTTCGATTTTGATTGTAACTTGTTTAGTGGTATTTCATTAAAATCGCCTATAGCTACAATTGATTTATTGTCTTTAAAAAAACAATCAGTGTACGTATCAAGCTGGAAAAATTAACGTATTTTAAAAAGTTGGTAAGAACACATGTAAAAGAATGTACTTACCATTAAATCAAGTATGTCCTCCTTGTTTTCCGCTAAGAGTTTATACTGATACATTTTAACCACGGTTACTTGAAAAAATAAAACATATTTAATAAAAAACCATATTTTGCCAATGGAGTTATCATGGACTATCATATTTCCCGTTCAGAACCTACCAAAATATTTTCAAAGAGTTTAAATAAGCGAAGCATGGTCGTAGCTATGGAAAATAAATTTCTAAATTGGAAAACATATTGATTTAACAGTAAAAATAAATTTAAATAGTGAAAATAGGAATAAATACATGCAGTAAAAATATTTCACTGTTAACATAATAAGATATATCGAAAGATGTATGGTGAATTCTTTCTTCAATTTCGTGTGAAAATTGACTCGGGGAGCCCGATTATTTTTGCCATATTGAAACATTATCGCTGATCGATCAAAATTTCATTTTTGTTATCTCTATACAAAAAAGAGATTGACTTGATATTGTCATCTCTAATGATTATGATTGGTCGATTTGAAATGGACATGTAAAATTTGATTGGCCCACGATAGGGCGCGCAAAGCGCGTATTGACACTTCTAGTTACAATAAAATGTAGATATCGTTGAAAAATTATCATACATCACTTAAAATATGTATCAACATTTTTGGAGCACAAATATTAAATACGACTATAATTGATTTATTTCTATTTTAATTTTAAAATATTCACAATTATGTACTATTATTGCTTGTACCATGCTATTAAAAATAATCAATATCTATTGATAAAGATTGTATATCCACTAGAAAAATAATAAAGTAGTTTCACCTATTCCACGTGTGCTTTCAATTTGCTGAACGTATTTCGATCAATGATTTGTTTTCCCTGAATGACGTGTTCCGGAACCTTGACCGTCCTGACACATACCTCGTCAGTCTGATAGCGCGCAAGTTCCATGATAAGCGTAACGACTTTCTCGATACCCTCGAGTAAATCGACATGGTTAGATTGAGCTCGTAACGAAAGTGAGACTGGGTGAGGACAGGACAAGGAGAATGTATTATAGCGAGAAGAATAAAGATGTAGCTAGTTAGTCGTTACAAACCAAAGCGGATGAAATCCAAAAAACTCTTGAAATAACTAATAAGAAATATGACTGCGAAAGCTTATAACAGAAATTAAAGATGTAGCTTATGTTTTGCTAAGATGAATTCAATTTTAGTTTATTTATATTTATTGAAATATTGATATTTTTAGTAGAAAAATATAAAATGAAAATTGAAAATTTTTAAGTTGAAATTATAGCTTCTATCTAATCTCAAAAACATTATCGGATCGTTAAATTACTCATTCGTATTTACGCTTAAAATAAATTGACAATTTGATAAGTGAAAGCCAAGTGCTTTTTAATTAATTTCCTTATCGATTAAACTTCGAAAAATTTTTATTTGAGTTAAACATTATACTGCTCATTCAAGAACTTATTTTTATTAAATTGAACACTAAATTCTAACTTTTAAGGAAAATCTTTTGTATTCAAAATATATACAAATACCTGTAATGCAACTAGTTTCTCGTCCCAAAAGGAAAATCCTTTAGTGACGTATTTTGTTTAAAATAAACAAAAAGACAAACGTTTCTCCAGTTGAGCGGAATCGGTACTTATTCTATGTTTTGTTGCTAATTTGTTGCTAATATGTTTCTAATTTTGTCGCTCTTGCCGTTTTCGATAAACTGTGGCTACTCCACCGCGATATCAAGCTACGGTAGACACTTATCTAACTTTTAACCAAGTGACGTAGCAATCTCAGCTTTGGCCGAGGATTTGTCGCTAATTTGTTACACCGTGTCTAATTTGTTCACTCTTGCCGTTTCCGAAAAACAATGTCTACTTTACCGTGATATCAAGCTACGGTAGCCACTCATCTAACTTTTTAACGAAGTGACTTAGCGACCTCAGCTTTGGTCGAGAATTTGTCGCTAATTTCTCGCTCGAAGATGCCGTATTTTTTCTTAACAGAAAAAAGAAAAACAGCTAAAATTGTCTTTTCACGTAGCACAGCATTCAGCAATTAAAACAGTTGACCATTTATCTGTTAGTGATAAAAGTTTTAGATCTCGATTCGGCAGTTTTAAAGCAGATGCAAATGCGTCGCTCGAAATGTGCAGCGCTTATCAAAAATGTTTTAGGGCCTTGTATTTTGCAAGAACTACTAGACGTCAAAAATAATACAGAACAATAGCATAATTGGTTTGCACGCAGTAGAAAAAGAAAACTGGATTACAAAGAGACATACGCTAAACAAATCCCTCCAAATGTTTATACGGTTCCGCTGCAATAACCACATTTGTATTCGGTTCTCGCGTTATTTCCGTAAGCAGTCCCTGGGCGGTTTCACAGTGATTCAAATTTATCTGTAGTAGTTTAATCGCCTTACATTGATAGATGTAGTGCGTAGGGCTCCCAGGCAGATCCTTAAGACCGAGTTTTGCAGCACCTGCAGTTTTGACAGAAACTTTTTTTTGGCACCCGCGAAAAGGTAGCTGCCCCAGTTAGCTCTAGGCCGGACACTCGCTTTGTAGAAAGTGAGGCACGTCTGTGGGTGGATCCCCCAAGACCTCCTGCATAAAGATGCAAGCATATTTACTCCCAGTCTGAGGCTTTTGGAAAGAGACGATATATGGTTCTCCCAGCTTAGGTGGGAGTCCCAGGTGATGCCAAGGTATTTGAACGAGGTCAAGTTGAAGATGAGTTGGTTTTTTAAAGCAATCGACACCGAAATTGGGGGGATTTGTGCTCCAGGCGGGCTAAGGAACGTGAGAGAACACTTGCCTACAGAGAGGTTCAGATCCTTGGAATGAAGCCATTCATCAATGCTCTCTAGGCACTTTGAGAGATTTGGCGTGACTGTTTGAAGGTCCGAACCCCTACTGTATATCAGCAGGTCGTCTGCAAATCCGAAACATCTAATCTCTTGGTGAACAATTCTGGCAATATCGTGAATGTAGATATTGAACAGTAAGGGGGCCAGTATGCTTCCTTGAGGGAGTCCCTTGTTGGTAGTGCAAGAACCGAATTTGCGATTGTTGAAGAATCCAAGACATTCCCTTTGGTTGATCAGGTTGTAGATGAATCTCCTAATGGCTGACGGAATATTTAGTTTCTTTAGAATTTGAATGAGTTTTTATAGGTTGACATGATCATAAGCCCCTTCTACGTCTAATCCCATAAATCCCATCAAGAGTTTTTTTTTTGCGAGCAATATTTATATCGATGTGTAAGGGGGCCAGGAAAAAGTGGCAAGACCTGCCTCTCCTGAATCCGTTGAAATAGTAGGGGATCGCTCTGGATGTCTCAATCCACCACATTAGCCGGTCGTTTATCATTCTCTCCATGATCTTTAACCCTTTCAGGGGCGGTGGGAAGTATACTTCCCACCTCTATTTTTTCAGTTTTTTCGTTATAACTCGCGTTCTT
>JAYJLV010068553.1:0-16074 GCA_036873485.1 Torymus texanus
TAGTAAAATTTGCTACACAAAATTTTACTATATAAAATAGTAATTTTTGTTAGAAAGCGAGTATATCCTACCGTTCCCACATTATATAGCAATATTTGTTATATATGTAGTAAATTTTATTATGACATTTTTCTCAGTGTACATATGAGAAAACTGAACGGAATGTAGATTTAAAGTATAAGATCGGTTTTCTAATTACCACTGTTGTATGTGGGTTTTATATAAAGGCGTTGGTTTTCTTTATGTATATACGATTAATTTGCAGTACATATGCGTGTAGGGCGCATTAATAATACCGTAGCCTTCGTATTATTGACCATAAGGCGTGGCTGTGTGTGTCTGTAATACTACACGCCGGAATCAAAATATAAAATAATCATATTGTTAGCCCCTGCCACGGGAGCAATCTTATATCGAGAGCAATTTTTATTTACCATCGCGAAAGAGAGACAGAGAGAAAGAGAGAGAGAGAGAAAAGTGGCAAAATTGAATTCCACTTTTTGTAAATATATAACATAAAATCTCCTCGCGAATATGTAATATGATTATTATTATTTCTATATACGTTATATTGTATATTAATTTCATTACAGCGCGATGTAAAAATATCCCTTTGACGGCTATTTATACCTCAAGTTCGTTATATAGTTCAGTTATCTCGTTGTTTATTACGTCTATTACACAAACGTGCTTGTATGCTGCGTGTGTATATTATCATATGGTACGGTCGTTCCTTTGGTAATTTTACGTTTACGCGGTACGGGGGAAAAAAATACTTTGATATGTAGTTTCGACGGGTTTACGATACGCCATTATTATTTTAGGTCAGCTGTTTATAATTATATTTATATACACAGCTGAGAAAGAGAAATGTTTAATTGAACTGAACACATAGCAATAAGTGATTTCATAGAAAATGATGTACACGCAGATCAGAGATAATTATAAATATAACAAGTACCTTTTCAACTCTGTTATCTATATAGAACTCTTGAATTCCAGCGTTTAACGAGACTGCTTTCATTTATTTTCGTATATATATACAAATATAAACGAAATGAGCTGCAATAGTCAATTAGCTACTACGAGTTTCATGAGTTTATAACTAAAACTGTACCAATTATTATTTAAATTATTTTTAAATAAAAACTCTATACATGTATATATCGTAAAATATTCACTAAAATTTTCATCAAATAAATCACTTCCTTCCCGCCTAAAACACTGCGCCGTCAGAACCGCAAAATAATTGATTTTTGTCGGCCATCGTTCCTGTGCAGGACACATACACATACACACACACACACGTGTACGCGTTCACACAGAGAATTCCCCAAAATTAATAATTATCTCCAGCGCGCCGTGCCCGAATATATATCCGGACCCAGCACTGCTGCTGCTGTTCCTCATTAATAATCCTTACCCCCGCCTCCTTTCCAAAAAGGAAAAACCCCGCGAAAATTAATAATTCCCAGTGCGCATAAATCTCATCCTCTCTCACACACTTTCACCTACACACATATATACATACATGTGCATACGTACGCGAAATAAAAAGGTCGTTTATCCGAGGTATCGGGCGTGTGCGAAGCTATTTTCACTGCTCTCTCTTTCTCTCTCCCTCACTCTCGCGCGATAAAGCTCTCCCGTTCATTAGCTCCTCTCTCTCTCTCTCTCTCTCTTGCAGCTCTTTGTCTTTCCCTCTCCGCTCATTAGTTGCCTCCTCGCTCGCTCGCTCGCTCGCTCGCCTCTTCATTTTTCCTCATTATCCCTATACCTGTGTATATATATATATATATATATGTATATATGTGTGCACGTGAGCAAGTCTGTCTGTCTTTCTTCACGGCGATGTTCTTTTTGTTTTTCTTCTTTTTTAAACTTGTTGTCGTCGTTGCTTTTTCGTGTTCCATTCGCTCGTGCTGACGCGTGCGCTCATGCTGTCGTTTTGCACGAGAGAGAGGTTTTTTTTTCTTTTTTTCATTGGTGGTGCCGAGGCGGATGATCCTGCAAGGTAGATGTATGTATGTGTATATATATATCGGTGCGGACACAATGTTTGTCAACAGGGTGTAGACAACGGATATGAACACTGGTAGTTTGGCGCTCGTGTGTTGTTTAGGTACTGTTGCAGGATTGGGGGTGTGAAGATTGAATGACTTTAGCAGACTTAATTTTCTTTTGCGTTTTATTAAATTTCGTCAACGTATTATATATACTTCGATAAAATATTTTCCTTCGTTTAATGTATAATATTTCATTCTATGTTGTGCTCTCTTATAATTGAGCAATAAAATAAATATTATTCGTTATTTTCTTTTATGTAAAATTACTCTGGATTTGGGTATTTTATACCAAATGATATTTTAATTATACATTTAAGTAATGCTCTCATTAAATTTTACGCAATAATATTATGCAAAAAAAATGTTGAATATCGGTTTAAAATATCTGAATAAATTTAAAAGAACGCGGTAATTTCTACATATCTAAAATATATATTTCTTTTATTCTTATAGCTTTACAGATAAAGTTAATTTAATTAAATCATACCACATAAATATATCTACTATCATATTATATGTACGTAACCTAATTATTTATATATCCTCTATGATACTGTTGATATCCATTACCAATCAATCATTGTCTATCTTACCCTATTTGTCAAACAATCCATCATTTTCTATTTTACTATATGCTCTTCTCTATAGTTATCGTATTAGTTTTATTTTATCATCCTTTCTCATATCAACAACTTCTTCAACTCCTTCATCTGACGACTTTCTTTACAATTATTCTCAGTTTCATATCACATTTATAAATATTAGCTTATCGTTGTTAATCATTTGAAGAATATTTATTATTATATAATTAGAAGTATTTTAAATACTGAAATCCGCTTCGAAATGAATTTCACATATATCAGGCAAGTTAAAATAACATCAAATAAGTATCCGCATATGTCAAGTGTAACGTACATACACGCATTTTATTTTAAAAAATAATTATGGAGGTAAAATGTAAAGTTAATATATATATATATATATATATATATATATATATCTTTTGTTTAATTAATTTTTAATTAAATATCCTCTAGCGATAATGATAACAGCAAATTAACTTGATTAAATTATTCGCTCGAAAATATCAAATGTTTGTTATAAATATGTTATTTCAGTGTAATCAACGTACTTCTTTCCCCCTGACTCAATTAAGTTTAATGTATTTTCCACACCGAAGAGTTCAATATATACAATTTATCCGCCATTGGTTCCATCACGCGGCTAAAAGTATTCATTAAAATATTACGAATCACTAATACGCATAAATTTCATTCGAATAGAACCTCGTTAAATTTCCGATCACCTACATAATACTCTACTACGACATACCGATAATTCCTCCAAAACAGAACGAGATTAATCTCACAAGCGCGCACAACATCCGCACTCTCTGAAAAGAATACTTATGCGCGGCGAGGGACGTAGCACAAACACACAGAGGGCATTAAATTAAAATTTCAAAAGCAATTTAAAATTAACACGCCAACGAGTGAGCGAAAACTTTTCTGCCACGGTAGTGCGCGGTATAGAAATTGCTCTTAATGACTCGTCCCTCTGTCTCCTTTCATCCACCGATTCTCGCTCTTTCCAGGCCGCTTCTCACTTTATGTATATATATATACACATCAACTGCTGCTGCTATGCTGCTACGTCATATATATATATATATATATATATATATATAAAAGTTATCCCGGGCGATTTTTTCGGGTCATTATATTTCTTTTTTCTTCTTTCCTTCTCTTGCTCCTTCCATCGCGCGGATATTCAACTTAACGCCGAACAATTCCATCCGTCGGTGCGAATGGAACAATGTTGATCTCACTCTCTTTCTCACTCTCTAGTGTTCTAGAGACGACAATGCCGTGGCGCGAATTGTTTGGATTTCAAAAAAAAAAAGAAAAAGAAGAAATGAGATCGAGGGATATTGTTTTCTTCTCGCCATTCTTATTTTCACGTTGCGTGCGCGCGCGCGTTCTTTTTTCTTCAATTAGTACTTTCCCTCATCAAGCCCGTGGGAAAATATATATATATATATATAAGTAAGCGGGGCAGCAATGCGCGCAAGTTGAGATGCGAAACTGGTGCACACGTGCAGAGGTGTATATGAAGTTTATGATTAAGTGATAAAATATACATTCGCTGAATTGTGTTCGAAACTGTATATATATGCGTTTAGCGTTGGAGAGGAGAGTTTAAGTGGCTGAGAGGTAAGCGAAATTTCATTATTATGCTGTACCAACTGCGGCTGTATAGTTCGAAAATAATTAAAGATTTATTAATAAAATTAGAAAAAGTTTGATGAATTACTATAAATAACGACTTTGAAGTTATAATTTGGAGAAGCACGGATATATTGTAGTAGTATGCGTTATAAATTTCCACCAAAGCTCTGTATAATACTCAAGTTTTTGTCTTAATCCTCGCTTTGTCTAGCTAAGCAAACTATATCGATATTTTCTTTTAAATCTATGAGGTACCGTAAAAGTCATGCAAAACAATGTTAATAAATATGTCTCATGGTGTAGTCCATTGTTTCTACAGAATTTATTCTAAAACTATAATAATTTAGTTTTCTATTCAAACCTGTTTGTATTGTACGTTTCATTCATATAAAGACAATAATAAAAAAGAAATGATATATTCCATCCTATATGAATCATTTTATAATACAACACACTTAAATGGATACATATTTCCAATTTATAAATACATTTGTAAAACGAAATATTATCTTTCCATTGACAGTATCTTCTTTCATTGCGAGCATTTTATTCACCGGCAAATAAAGCGAACTGCGTCCTTTTTAAAATATTTACATTTACTCTCCATCAGTTCATATTTGTACAATACACGCTTTTATATAAAATAGATAATATACATATGGTTACGTTAATAACAAAACTCCAAATTCCCAATGAAACCCAATGTTTTGATCACTGTTACTGTACACTTTAACCCTTTCAGGGGCGGTGGGAAGTATACTTCCCATTTCAATTTCTTTGGTTTTTTCGTTATAACTAAGGTTTATTACATGATATCAATACGAAATAACTTTTTTTATACTCATTAGTAATGTATCTAAACACTTCTATATTATTTTTGCCACAATTATGCACTTTACATTGTTATAACGAAAAAACCAAAGAAATTGAGGTAGGAAGTATACTTTCTATCGGTCCTAAAAGGATTAAAACAAAACCCAATATATTGATGTTATTTAACTTAAAACTGATGGTTGAAAACCCTTAGCATATACTTATTTTGAAAGAAATTTCATCGTAAACATCACACACACACACACACACACACACACACATACCAGCCGTTTTCGGTCCTTTACGGATGTTACTCAATTCCCTCGGCATTTCCCTTTTCTTAGCCGGTACGCTGTCGTCCCACAAAAGGAGCGCGCATTTATTAAATTTCATGCTCCTATAACGCAGTAAAATCGCCGGCTACGGGTTAGCCGTTGTCAGTCGATCCGAACGTATCTCTTTGACATCCACAACGCATTAAAATAAAATAAAAATTTTAAAAAGAAACTAAAGATATTTTATTTTCACGCCTATACACAATACCTTTATAAAAACAAACCACATCGACACCTTTGCTGTCATATAAGTCCTCGTATACATACTTTAGCTTTCAGCTTTTATTATAATATACTTTTATATTTTATAAACATGGTACAGATTTCACAACCATACGGTTAAAAATGATGTGTAAAATATGAATCCTGTGTAGTTGAAATTGTGTAAAAAATTTACGCAAGCGCGTGTAAAATCTTCATTTACAAAAATTTTTGTGTAAAATTTGTAATTTACTCTAATTTTTTTCAATATTTTTATAATCTATACAAACTTTTCTGTAAAACGGCGATTTTACACAAATATTTTTGAAAATTTTGGATAAAATCTTAAGATTACATCCTTTATAAAAAGAAAACAATCGTATACCTTCATATAAACCCACCATTTCCTTAAAAATCCAAAAACCCAAAACTATTAAAAAAAATCACTCATCTCCTCGTCTCCCCATTCTAAAGCTCATCGAACCCAACACCATCCCCACTAAACCACCCTTCACGTATACCCTTCCACCTCTACATACACGTAAAAGCTCAGACACCACTATATGCATCGTACCCTCCCTATCCGCTTGTGCATCCCCTACACACATATACACACACGGTATATCCTGTACGCTCGACGTTTTCGCGAAGGCTCGTATCATCGCTCTCTCTCTCTCTTTCTCTCTCTCTCTCTCTCTCTCTCTGGCTTGTACTACCACCACTACCACCAGTTCACCTCCCTCCTCCTCCTTCTCCTCCCACATATATATACATACACAGCCTCGTGCAATGCGCGCGGCTGGGGGCGCCGCTCTGGCGCGCGTCTCTCAACGGCGTCAGTCGGCCCCGACCGGTCCTACTGTATACACACACTTATACTCTCTCTCTCTCTCACACTCTCGTTCTCTTCGTCTCGTACTTTATATACGTATATACATATATATACGTATACTACCCTGCTACCCTTCTCTTACTACTATACATCTTTATATCGCGTCTTTCTCGCTCTCTCTCTCTCTCTCTCTCTCTTTCTGGTTGTATATATATACATGCGCGGGTGGGAAGGGGTTACGCGCGTGTTGGCATCGCGGCGACGACGGCGGCGCGCCAGTGCTGGCGTACAGGCCGCGTCGTCGTGACGCCACCGATGTGCTGCTGCTGCTGCTGCTGCTGCTACTACTGTGGTGGTGATGCGATTATTATTGTTGTGATGAAGAAGAGAGGAGGTGGTGGGAAGTGAAGAAGGACGATAGATACCGGCGCGCGTTGTGGTTTTAACGACAATGGAGGTGACCGTGATATGGGATAAGAAGAGGAATAACCACTTCGACAGGTGTGTGTATTGTGTAATATATAGTGTAAAAGTGTAAAAGAGAGCTTTGGATGTATTTTTTTTTTTTTTTTGTTAATGAAATTATTGGTTATATATATTCGGGTTTCACTCTATGGATAGTTTGTACCTGGTTGAACTATATACCCCTTAAATGACAAACTCGCAAAGTTTGGATACCGCAAGCGCGCGCGCGCGCACTCGTGCACGAGGGAAACTGAATTTCAACGTGAGCTGTGTATATGTGTATAACTATGTAGTTGGGGGCTGTTAAAAATAAAATTGTGCACTTCGGGGTAGTAGTAGCGCTCGTTAGCGTGAAACTTTGATTAGATATACAAGTTTGATTACATAATAGCCAGAGACTGAGGGAATATATATATATACACTCGTGACTGACACCCTCCCCCATTCATGTGTCAATTTCTAATCGCTCTCGAGTATATGTTCTATAAACTTTAGTCTATTCGATTAGTATATAAAAAAGAAGAAGAAAGAGGAGATGTTGGTGGAAAACCGAAGGTTAATTAAAGTTTTATATATATATAAGTATACGAGTGAGAAAAATAAATAAATGATGGTTAAAAATAGCTTTTAACGAACTACTATACGCGACGTGCACGTGCAGCCTTTTAAATATCTATTATCTTCGTGAAGAAGAGAGAGAGATGGAAGAAAACCGCTAATATACGATAAAAGTACCGCGGGGACTCTTGAGATTAAAGAGTTGGAAGGTATATAAAACTCTCTGTGCGGACGTGAAAAACTTTGCATTCTCTGAAACTTTGATGTATTTTCTCTGGATATTACGAGGATTTATCGTTCGAAAAAAAGTAATACGCGAGATATTTTAAAATGTCGCGCGAGAGCAGAAAGTAATCGAAAAATTATCCGATATGTCGGTCGATTATACATTGAAATTGGATGGAAATTGATATTCGTTGTTGACAGTTCGATTTTCAAATTTCTCTTGCATATGATCGTTTGAAAAAAAAAACCCTTTTATACAAGATATACCAGCGCGATCAATTACTTTTATCTTTTCGAGCTAATCTCTCTACCAACCTTTAACACAAAGAATAACAAAAAAAATTGAAACGAAAAAAGAAACTACAGCTTCACCTCGATTATTATCAACAAAATCCGCTTATTCGTAGGTAACTACTTTCACGCGCGCGTGTGGCTCAAGCTCAGCTGCAAGAAGAAACGAGATTAGAGGTCAAAAAATATGAAGGCGATATGCCTATTGATTTTCCTCGCGATCCATATATTCCCTCCCTCCCCTCCTGCTGAGATAAGTGCATTCTTTCCTACACCCCCGCATAAGCACACCTCCCGCTGTACTACATCACTATTACTCAAAGGGTTCGCCGTCCTCGTATAGAGACGAAGGTAAGAAAGAAAGAGATAAGCTCCTTGGGAATCTTTATACCACGCAAGTTCTATATTTTCTTTTTTTTTTATATTTTTATTTAAAATTTTTAACATAAGTGGATATAAAGCAGCTTTAAATACTCTTTGAGGTTTATCGAGGGCCAGAGATAGGCTCAAAGGCCGACGCGCAAAGGTTTCGCGGTCAAGTTGTGGCGAGGGATATGTACGTATAGTAGATGTGTGTATATATACAAGGGAAAGGTGAAAGCAATCGCTATGCGTGTTTTGTTTGGAGAAAGGTTTTTTTTTAAATGGTCGGGAAGGTTGTACGATAGTTAAGGATTGGTGAGATGTAGAAGTACGAGGAAGTAGGCAATCCCGGCTGATTGCGTAGATCCTATTAGCTGGAATATTTGATGGAATAATATTATATACAGGGAAAATTGAAATTGAAGGAGGCAATGAATAATACCTGGTATGGTATTAAATAATGATGATGTAAATCTTAGCGACTTTTACGATACATTAAGCGAAAAACACATATGCACAGTATGAGTATTATATATTACACTGATTACGTAAAATCCTTCACACCTGAACTCTAACTCTGCAATAATATATCTTCATTATTACATTTGTTTGTCACTACTTTTTCTTTCCAGCTATTATTTTACATTTCTCATGATTATACATCACAACCTTCATCGTTTTAATTCATACCCTTACTTTATATTTTTCATTATAATACATCTTAATCCAAAAGTAACCATACCACCATGTAAAACACCACGTCAAACATTATAATCCCAAGGAGTCGCTCCGATAAAAGCTCGTTTGCTTGCTTACTTGCGCGCGCCAGTGTATTCCCTGTTTCTTCGCGCGGAAATTTGACTTTCGAATCTGCGAAGCGATGTAAGGGGTCGAGAGAGAGAGAGAGAGAGAGAGAGAGAGAGAGAGAGAGAGAGAGAGAGAGGGAGGGAAGCGCACGTGATACACCCACGCGTAATACGGAAACTTTTTACGCCAGTTGAATACGCTGTAAACGTGTATGTATGTATATATGTGTAAGAAGTGTGGAACGAAAGTGCTTACCGTGTATATATTCTTGCAGGGGAATAAAACTCGCTTAATTTTGTCTGCAAGTACTGTGCTGTACGTGTGGGTATTGAATAAATCAAAACGTGGAGTTTGTTGGTATGAAAGAGAGTGAATTGTCGTTTTGGAGGTTTATACTTTTGTCGTGGAAATGTTGGTGGAGAAGTTTTACGATTCAGTATAATGTGCGAAGAATTTGCAAGATTCTTTGGTATATGCAGTAGTTGGGCGTTTTTGAATAGATCGTTATATACTTTTGGTAATAAGGGTGGGAAATGTTGAGTAATTTTTGTTGAATATCTTCATTTGGTGGTAGATAGATGATTTATTTAAAAGGGTTTAATGGTCCTACTTTATCACTATTAGTTCTTTTTTTAGCAAAACGTCTAAAAATAATTAATAAGAAAAAAGAATGCTGATCTACATTTTGAACAAATTCAGTTGCCCTGCATAATCCGGTAATACATCGTTCTGCAAAGTTGTTTGTTCCTCGAATGAAAATAGACGAAATTTTGTTCCAAGAATAAACAGAAATGTCGTCGTTTTTTTAATTAAAACTTTGTAAACCGATGTGTTACACAGAGCAAATAAAATTATTCCAGATGTAAATCGCCATTCTTTTTTATATTAATTATTTCTACATATTCTGCTGATAAATCAGTATTAATAAATAATGAGATTCCTCCTTAACGTGTCTATCATAGATTTTTTTAACAGCTGGAGATACAAGTTTATTTAATATATTACATAAACTCACGCAACCCTAAACCTTCTTTCACTAAAACCTTGAAAAAACAATTTTTTTATTAGATCAATTTGACGCAAAATATTCGTCATACTCACCCACGCGCTGCAATTTCCACAAAATATAATAAAAAAAAAAGAAATCTCGTTAAATGTCTCGAGGCACGAGAATTTTTCTTCCCCCATTTTATTATAAAATTGGTAACGCGTGCATTTCGCGCTCGTATAATATACATAACACATGCGCATGTGTATGAAAAATGAGTCGACGGTATATAGTATATATATAAGCAATGTGCGCGTGCATATCTATCTATTTTCTACTGCAATGCATCAAGAATGCGCGTCGTCCTATCTATGCGCTCCCCTGCGGCCTATTAAAATAAAAAAAGAAGGGGAAAGGAGCGGTGAGAAAACTGTGTACGCTATTTCATTATATATATACATATTTTTTTTAATTCGAGAGCTCTTGTTATTTATTCATTCGCGGGTAATTTGAAAAATGAAATTTTTCATAGTGAAATGTATAGATAAATAAGATATATACATATATTTATCTAAGGTATAGATGAAAATTACCACCACTTGCATGTACCTCAAAATAGTGTGTGTATATATATATATATATATACACACACACACACACGTGTACTTATGTACATACCGCATTGATTTTAAAAATAAAAACACGTCGTCTTCTTTTCTTTCGCAAGCGGCGCGGTCTTTACTCTTTTTTTCAATGTAGGTTACCGCGCGAAACCGAGACGCGTTTTTTTTCTCGACGCGGTGCTGGTACGCGAGCGACGCGTGTGATTATTTAACGAAAACATAAATTTCCCTGCTAAACGTGTATTCTCTCTCTCTCTCTCTCTAAAAAGTTCCATTAATTTTTAATTGGCTTACGTCTGAAAGGATCGTCGCGTGTTAACGGGAACTGACTTCAATGGAACAAGACAGTGTGCACTCGGCTCGAATTAATGAGTCGAGCCTGATGACGCACTGCGTAGCAGCCGGTGCCGAGCGGCGGCATTTTTAAATTAAACTTTGTAAATTTGAATTTTAACGCTGTGTAATCTTTTATTTCCAGTCGCTGATTAAAGTTGCTTGTTTGTGAACGCGTCGACATATTTTAAGACGGTATGGTTCATGTAGAAGGGGTAAAATAAGTTCATGGTGTGATTCGGTGGGGTTTTGAATTTATATATAGGTAGACGAGTCCGTACGTGAATGTAATTTTAATAAAATTAATGGCAGTTTTAGAATACAGAGATATTTATATTTGTCTTTGTGGGACATTATATTTTAATTTGTGTCGTCGTCAATTTTGTATGCATGTCTGGATTTTTTTTAATGCGAGGTACTTAAAAATTTTATACGTTATTTAAAATTTTAATTTATTATTCCATCATTAAAGTCATTTTAACTTTGATATAAAACGGCTTGTTGGAAGATGAAAATTCGAATTTTCTAACAAGAAGATAACTTTTTATAACAAAGTTTAACATTTTTTTTCCTACACTTTCTGTAAAACTAATTACAGTCAAAGTGTGAAAGTGTACATCTATGTTTCTTTTTACTTATTACAAAGCAAGCTATAAGAGATAAAGTTAAATTTACAGCTCTTTGTTTTTATAGCCGATTCGATAAAAGTTAATTAAAATTTCATGTAACCTTAAACTTCTTTTTACGTACAAAACATTTAATAAAGTTTGGCTTTATTCGAGTTACTGTACCGTGAAATTTTTCTTTTTCAGACAATTATAATGCATAGATATTATATATATATATATATATATATATATATATATACATATGATTTAAAAATTAAAATTGTACACTTCCTTTGACATTCTTCGCAATTATTTTTAGAAAGTCATGTTACGGACAAAACTTTTTCTAAAAATAAGATTTAGTAAACAAAAATCCTGTATCAACTGTGGGTATATTTTTTCGTTTAAATATTCATAGTCACTTCCTTACAGTACATGTAGGGTCTTCGATACTCATACGATGGATTATTCAAACGGGATATTCTATATAAATTTGATGAGTTACGTAAGAAAGCGTGATTTGACGCGTACTGCTGTTTATCCTTTTCGATTTCGAATCATTAAAAATTAACGTCTTAGCCGGAAACAAGGGATACACACCGTTATTTGCTCTGTAAATACAACGAAACTTCGCAGGAAACTCTGCGTGAGTCAATACCTTGATTAACTGCTACCTTATTTATAGCTTTCGACTGAAGTGTAAACAAATATAAGGAAAAAATAATCTATGTTGTTTAACTCAATAATCATTGCTATTACGTTGCGTGACAAGATACGTGTGGGTAAATACCGAATAAGTATTCCTTTACGTCAAATGGTCACTTCGTAAATAAATGATATTTTAAATGTTTTCGCTTTCTCAAATGGAAAGTTTTGTATTAATTTTGCACACGTGGAAAAGAAAGACGAATTTGATAAAATAATTAATCACAGTGGAATTATATTAAGTTGTAACAACTAAATTTTTGTTTAATCAATAATATACTTACTTATTGAAATAAAATAATTATAGAGAGTCTACTGGATACAATTCTCATGTTTAAACAATCAATTTTCATTCTAATAAAATCGATATTTTAAATGAATTAAATTCTTTCGTCAGTCTACAAAAACCCTATAAGAAAATAAATAGTTAATTCTACTTTTCACACAGCTGATTTAACTGTAAGAACTGACAAGTTAATTCTACTTGCAACGATGTCGGATAGAAATAACATTATAGAAACAGTATAATCTTGCTTTCATTATCTTTGAACCAGCATTTTAAATTTAAACAATAAATCAAAATTTTTCTCACTATAAATAAAGCTAATATTTTCCTTTTGTTTTTATATAAATATTTCTCTGGTACAAACAAGTCAGATTATCTTTATTTCCTTTCTACATACACTCCATACTCTTTCCTAAACCACTTCAATTTATGATTAAACATTCTCAAGATACGCCCCTCTAAACATCACTCCCGCTATTCACCACCGCAGACTACAATTTTGAATCTAATTTTCCCAGCATTTGAACGCCAAATACGAGCCTCACTCGAGAGCAAAAGAGCAGCAAAAGGGGGTAAGGATAAAAGCCATGAAACCGTCGTTGTGTTCTTGCTCACTTGCCTGTCTGTGCACTTTCGCACACACACACTCTCTCTCTCTCTCTCTCTCTCTCACATCTTCGCGAAATCGTCACGCGCAAAGGAAGCAGCGTATACAAATCGAATTTGTCCCAGTATGCGCGCGCGCGCGCTCTTCAATATTTCATTCGCTTTCGAGTCGGGTTGTCGAATGTCAAAGGTTAATCCGCATCTCGAATGATCTGCTATAGTACAGAGAGAAAGGCAGCGATGCGCTTTTATTGTTGCTCACTGCTGCTACTGTCAGGGTTCGAAGCAAAAATACAGCTGTGAATTAGAAATATAAAAGCGCGAGTGTTTCGAGATTGGTATGTTTCAAAGGGAAGTAAAAGGTATAGGAGATACATTTGAACTGACTGTTTTCATTGGTATGGAAAGTTTTAATTGGAAAGTTTAAAGTTTAATGGCTGATGTTTAGTTAAAGGTAATGTTATTTGTGTAATAAATGTACCTTGTTATCGGATAATATTGTTTATTGATAAACGTGGCATTATATATGTTAGACAAATAGATTTGTTATGACATAACTGACAACTGGATTGTGGTACTATAATATTAGTTTGAATCCATTCGAAATGAATAATTTACAACTAAAATCCAATTAATCAGAATATCGTTGATGTTGTGGGTATTGCATAGAGTATTTGAAGCTCGGTTTAATTGAAGAATTTGATAAATAACGCGTACATGTGCTAATTTACGCGATTTATATCAGGAACATCGTGAAACACGGTAGTTTACACGTGAGAAATTTCTCAACGATTAGTTTTACTATTATAAAAAGCCATTTATCACGGTGGCTTGCCTAGTATATAACGCCATATTTCATAGTTCGAACAAAGTGTGACTTATCGCAGGATACCGAAAGTAGTCCATCGAAAGTTGGCCTGGACGACGAAATTCTTCGGCTATATACTTGTAGTTGCATGACGGGAAAATGTATATATGTACATGTAAAATTATGTAGAGTATTCGAGATCAGTCAGAAATAGTTTAAACAAATTGAGTAAATAACATTTTAACTTTTTCCTTTATAGATGGGGTGGAAAAAAAGAAGAATTTTATCATATACCCCGTTAAAACTATTTAGGATGCATGGACGATCTGATTTAATTATACGCGAAGCTTTCAGGAAAGAAAATTGCATTAAAAGAGTCCTGCTGAAAATGCCTTTTTCAAACGTTATTTTTCTCGAAATCATCAGCTAAATTCATTTGAATTTTTTTCAATTTGCAAGGTATTAAGGTGAAAATATTTTTGATGAATATAAAATGAAGGTGGTATTTCTTGCTAGAAATGCAAATATAGCAGAGGGAGAGAGAGAGAGAGAGAGAGAGAGAGAGAGAGAGAGAGAGAGAGAGAGAGAGAGAGAGAGAGAGAGAGAGAGAGGATGAAAATATGCATTATTCAATATGTTAAGTTACAGAACACATTTATGTACGTTAATATTCACCGTCCAAATGCTGTCAGATTTTCGATAAGACGAAAATATTGTAATCATCTTATTCTTCACTTCTAATTTAAACGAAATTCTTTTTTTTACATACATAATTGAACAATAATCTCTATCCTACTGAATACTTTGACACTTTGAATAGTATTTTTCACTTTTAATACCAGTATATAGTTCGATTTAAAGATAACTTTGAAATATCGTCATCTATAATTAATAGCATGACTTTCAGCATCCTACATCAAAATGATCAAACCCCGCAAAGTTATGATTCGAAAATGTAAAAATAACTCCGGGCATTACGGTCGTCACTGTCGTGTGCAACTGTCAAGGCATAATTGATAGACAACGTAATGTGATTCACGCGCACATGTGCATCCCTTAATACGATCCAATTATACGTACTTATCGCGAGCAGCACACCCTTCGGTACGTTCAATTTTAGATGCCGCATTGCGCCGAGGCGGAAGAGAATTGACGATGCGAGTGTGCAAGGGTCACTGAACTTTTCGTCGTAATTTACAATAATATGTGTATGTGTATGTTGCAAAGTTTAATTTTGTACTGTTTAAATATAGAGAGAGAGAGAGCGTGAGAGAATAAAAGAAAAAATCGATGGAGTTGCATTATAGAGATTAAAATAGGATGAAACTTGGTAAACTGGCCGCTAATTATTGATGTAAAAGCTAACAAGGTAAATTACCAAGTAATTACGAAGCGAGAGGTTAATAGATAGTTAATTCCATTACTTTTATGGATAGTTAACTTTGCATTTTCTAAAAACTGATTACTTTTCGCGCAAATGTACTTGTAAAAACGTTCTTTTTTTAGTTTTTTACTCAATTATCTTTCCAAAAGTTTCGCTTTTGACGTTGCCATAAAAAAAAAGCTTTACTTTAACTGCGAGTAACATCAGAGGATTTGGGTTACATTACAGTTTTATTTTTCATTGCCGTAATAATGTTCGTGAATAATTATGTGCTGCAATCCAACGTTTATTTCGAATATTTCGTTGCTTTCAAGTAGAAAGAGGAAAACTTAGAATTTCGAATTTCCAAACCGAGAATAACGCGGGAAAAAATTTATTTCTTTTTCGCGCAAAATGAATCTATATATATTGAAAGAAAATAGAAAAATCTTTTATCTAATTTTTAAAATATTAAAAAAATCATTAAAAGATATGCACAAATATGGTCCCCATATACTGATTTTTTATTTAAAGAACTTGAATCCGTGCAACATAAATTATTGCGATATA
>JAYJLV010068563.1:0-16072 GCA_036873485.1 Torymus texanus
TATTATTTAAACTTTATTTACAATTAACACGTGCAGCTAATGTATCAGTTCCAAAATTTTACACGTAAGAGGTCTTGTTTATAATAAGTGCGTAATGTAAAAAGTATGAACACAAGCATCAACTTCATATATATGTAGAAATTCAGAAAACTTCACCCATAACTTGTCTGAAAAAATGACGAAAAAGAAGTTGAAATCCACCTCTGAGAACTGATTTTCCTTATTCTATAACTTCTTCTTAAAACGGCACGATGGTCTCTGAAATAAGTGATGATCCTAGAAGCTCCTCCAGTTCCTTTCTCTCTCCAGCAAAGCGCGAACACCAGAAGAATACGTATTCCACGTCCTCTGGCACCCCGCACCCGGCTGGACACTCTGGTGATTCATCGTGCTGAAGCACCTATGTTTGGAGAGCATTTGTGTCAGGTAATAGTTGACTTCCCTATGTTTACGGTTCACCCAGTTATCTCTTCTCGTTCTCACTCCTCTTGTTTTCTTAGGTTACTGCTCCGTTGTTCATACAGTTGCTTTCTCTCCATTGCCAGTATCTCAATGGGCATCAGACCTACGATGACACACACGGCATCATCTGACACCGTGCGGAAGGCGCTAGATATGCTGAGTGCCCTGAGCCGGTTGACTGCTGCCATTTTGCGTCGATACTTCTCAATCTTGAGAGCTTCGCCCCAGATGGATATTCTATATGTGAGTATTGAAGTCACCACTGACGCTAAAAGCCCCGCGTCGTCCGCAAAGGCTACCATCTCGGCTCCTGGTGGTAGCTGGATCTTGAGTAGATCATCATACATGATATTCCACAAAGGAGATCCTAACACTGAGCCTTGCGAGACCCCCCAGTGATCCGATACTCTTTTGGGCAGTCTTCTATGTCATACACTAGTATTCGGTTCTCCAAGTAGCTCTTTATCATGTTCTTTAGATATGTCGGCACGCCTAGCTTATCCAGTGCCATGCAGATGTTCTTCCACCTGCTTGAATTGAAGGCATTCCTCACATCAAAGGCTACAAGCAGATAATACTTCTTGCTCCCGTTTTTCCACGGCTTTCCAGAGGTAGCCTTATTCCCTTTACGGACAACTTGGTTGATAGCGTCGAGCGTCGATCTTCCTTTCCTGAAGCCGTATTGGTTGTCTGCTAGAATATGTCTAATAGTAGCCTCGATCCGGTTGAATATGAAACGCTCCAGCATTTTACCAGATGTATCTATGGACATGGCATGCACACTGTGCGACGGGATGTCGGTTCATCCAGTGGCCTGTTGCCCTTGGGCAAGAGCACAAGTCTCTGCCGCTTCTATCGTTCGGTGAAGGTCCCCTCTGCGAGGTATGTATTGTATATTTCTAGAAACATCTCGGGATTCGCTTTGTTGTCATTTTCAGAGCCACGTTGGGGTTGTTATCCATACCAGGGGCCTTTCGGGGATATGCTCATTTTCTTGCTTCACTTGATAGGTGAATGACTCTTGCTTCGGGAACAGAGTACTGACAATCCTCTCAACTTGCTCAGGACATTTACGTTGTTGTCTTGACTGACTCATGAGACGAGCCATGACGAACTTGTAAGGTCTTCTCCACGGATCTTCGTCAACTATCCCGAGCAGCTCTGTCCAACAACGCCGCTTGCTACTCTTAATGGATTTTGTCAGTTTGGACCGCGCCAACTTGAAATTCTTCTCCAATTCGTGGAAGGTGGGTTTCCCCCAGGCTCACTGAGATAGCCTCCTCGCCTTGTGGCACTCCGCCCGGAGTTGTGCGATTCTATCACTCCACCAGTAGACTGGCGTGTGCGAATTCCTATTTCCTATCCTCGGCATAGCGACATCACAAGCACCTACCACCTTACGCATCACGACTTCCACTTTCTCTTTGTCTGAGAATCCCTCGGAACATCCGCCTTCCATATACCTCCGACACTCTCTGTTGTACTACTCTTCAGGTTATGGCACAATTATCACTCAGTGAAGGTGTCAGGAACCCTCCAGCAGGTATTACACTTTTGAGAAGGCCACTGCTGACGAATGTAAGGTCTATCATCGAACTATTTTCACCTCTTACGAAGGTTGGTTTCTCCCCGTCGTTGAGTAGGGTGAAGTTGAGCACGGAGAACACTTCTAAGAGTGTTTGTCCTCTCTTCTTTGTCTCCTTGCTGCCCCATTCCACTGTCCAGGCGTTGAAGTCTTTCGCAATGGCCACTGGACTTCGGTTTCTGGCGTCTTCGATTATTCGATCTGATACCCTCTCGAAATCTTCCTGGGGCATGCTCGGTGGCATGTAGCAGCTATAAAAATATACGTCGCTGATCTTCACTCTCACGAAGGCCTCCTCAGGAGTACCACACGCCCAGATGACTACAGAACCCGTTGCATCAGTCTTGCAAGAGGATCCATCTATGTCCCTGTATTGGTCAGCTACTATGACCACATCTACCTTCTCATCGAGCACGGTCTGTGACAGCAGGTCTTGTGCTTCCTCGCAGTGGTTGAGGTTGATTTGTAGTACCTTCAGTTCCATTTTTGGAGCATTGCTTGGTACGCCTACTCGTTGTGACACGGCAAATTGCGTGTCACTGGAAAACGCGTAGGTAAGCGCGAATGCACGGCGGTATTGGCGAGCAGCGCCTCGATGTGCGACACACATGCACGCACCCGTCCTCTTATGCCTCATCATAAGCAACAGCATTCCCCTTACGTCTCTCCCTTTCCCCTACAACGCCATAGCTGTAGCCAGAAGAATAAAACGAAGTAGCTGGAACTAGAGCGTAAGCAGACCAGCTGATGAGGAGAGGCGACGTCGTCGTCTTCATGCGCCGGCCGAGCAGCAGCCGACAGCCGAGAGAACGACCGAGAGGGAGAGGGAGAGGGAGAGAGAGAGAGAGAGAGAGAGAGAGCCACGGCGCAGCAACGCTGACTCTGCCTGTTGATAGCGATGAGCTTCGGCAGCACAGGTACGGTTCACTCACGCCGCTGGGAAGAAGGCGGCCGATCGGGGCGCAGAAGAAGAAGCACGTGCACGACACCGGCCGGCCTGCGTGCCGGCATTCGTTCGCCATCCGCCTGCCCGCGTGTGCCAATTCTGCCGCGAGCACCCTTCCGCCGCCGTCTCTCCTTGCGAGATAAAGGGAGAGTGAGCGCGAGCCGAGTGAGAGAGAGAGAGAGAGTGTCCGCAGCCAAGCAGCCGCAGCAACGGTCCTGACCGAAATTGGTGTATTCCCTTATTCCCGTCCCCCGGGTTTTCGCCGAGCGTGTGTGTGCGCGTCGTCTTCGGGAGTCGCGTAAGTTCAGTCGAACTCGTGGAAGCTACAGCGCGTGCTGTAGCCCCACAAATAGTCCGTTTGCTCCTGGTTTCAGCTAGCCGGCGAAGTAGAGATCGGTGCAAGTGACACGTGCACCTGGCGCCCCGGTAACTCGTGTAAATATACAGTGTAAAATTAAGAATAAATACAATTTAATGAGTTTCTATATAGAGCAGTCGTTGTGCGTTTTGTGTAAAAAAAAGTAGCCCTCGACCCCTTTCCCCATGATCTGCCGCTCGGCCCTGATCCCCAGCCGAGTGTGACATCGTATATTGGGCACCTTCTACTCCCAGGTACGTGGTTCATCTCCGTACTGCCTGCCTGTTTGCAGAGGCTGCAACATGATAACGCCGTACACTTCTCCGCTTTATGGCATTCTTCGCCGCACTTGATGCAGCATTTAGATCTATCGATTTCCGAGGTACATTTACAAAGCAAAATGGTTACCGGTTTAAGAAGAACCAATTTTTACGAATTTTTTCAAAATAAATACTTTTAAATTAAATTACTTTGAAAAGTCTTGAGTATCATTTAAAAATAGAAAATAAAACTTGAGAAAAGGACCTTTCATATTCTTTTTCAAAAATTCAAAAATGTTGATTCCTTGCAAAGTTATGGAAGTTCAAAGTTGAGCAAAAAATGCAGTGTTTAATCCCTGAAATTCATTGTTCGACTGGGTACATATTTCGTCGCATTTTCGATGCTCACCTTTGAACTTCGATAACTTTACAAGGAATCAACATTAGTCAACTTTAAAAAAAGCAAATGAAAGCGCATATTCTCTAGCTTTTAATCATAAAAATGTTATAATCAAATCCTATTATTACGAGATCATTAAATGTCCATATCATGTTAGCGAAAATAACGAAAAACCGCTTATTTTGCATTCAGAGATTCAAACATGAATTGCAGCTTTCTGAAGAAACACTATCCTGATTTTCTATGTTCAACATCATTTTTATAGACTATATTAGTTATAGAATAAGGAAAATCAGTTCTTAGAGGTGTGCTTCAACTTTCTTTTTTCGTCATTTATTCAAACAAGTTATGGGCAATTTTTTGTGAATTTCCATATAATATACGTGTGTGTATGTCTGTGTCTGGGCATATATATATAATTGTATACTGGGTATTATTTTATATCTTATTCATGTAATATTGCAATAAAATGTTGAATTAAATATTCTGAAAACATATTTATAATTGTGTATCTTAATTTGGTCACTAATAACTGTAATTTAATGCAATTCGAAATAAATAAAAAAGCAATGCATCGAATAATCTGAAAATCCATTAGCAGTATTAAAAAAAAAATATTTATTGATATTTTATCTATATACCAATCAAATATATGCAACACACACAAACAGAATCGGATTTCATTAATTGTTTTACCATAGATAACGTTGTGAAAACCCACCGTTCCTCTATTTCTGTCAGTAAAACTTGTAAAACCTTTTTTCTTTTCCATTCAACGACATCGTTGTTAGCGCAGATTACCCTATTTACCTCCTACCCGATTCCTCATCTCATCAGTTCAATCCCCTCTCTCTCTCTCTCTCAACCTCTCTTCCAAACTTTAAATCCCACGACATCCCGCAACAGCTTTACCCACTCAAACAAACTCTGTCTCTCTCTCTCTCTCTCTCAACCGCCTCCTCCCCCTATTTTTCTTATTCCTCCTCTTTCCCATCCGCGCGTGTACGTGCGCTTTTCCCGTTCCGCACGGTTTCGACGAATACCATTATCCCCGCGCGCTCATACATGCACACACACACACGCACATAGTCAATTCTCTATTTGGCCACACCCGAGGTTACGTTTACCTTTTTTTTCCACGCGCGCGCGCGCGCCCCCCGCATTCACCTAGTTACCCGATCCGCTTTAGCCTTATTTAGGTGCAGGGATTTGTTCCCGCGGCGTTTTTCTCTCTCTTTCTCTCTCTCTCTCTTTCTCTGGTGCGTCCTATAGCAGGGACGGGTTGTACACCACTGCGCGAATGTAAATGTGGATAGGGGGGAGGTTTTAGCGCGAGCTAATGCCCGACGCGCAGCGCTAAACTCTTTTTGCGAAATAAATTTGCATGTTAAAGTTGCACAGTCACTGGACGAAGGGAAAGGAGGGGGAGGGGGAGGGGGCGACCGAAGGTGTGGAATTAGCGAAGACACGTAAGACACTGCGATGTCGCGGCTAGTAGACTTTTTTCGGGCAGGACAGGGGAGCTTTCTTTGGAATAAGACTTGATTAAATTGTACTTGAAAAGGTGAGTTTCGACTTTTTTTTATAGGATAGTGGCTGTACGGAAAAAACATGGCGTCAGTTCTTATGTAAATTTGAATTGATGATGTTGTAGTAATTAATTTGAGAAGTGCAGCCTATGAAACATGTTCTCTCGTTTAAAGTATATAAAATAATATACAGTATTTGAGAAAAAAACTTGTTGACTTTACTGAATGGGGTGTTATTAAAATTGTTAATTAATTAAAAATTTGTCCTTTATACTAATTACATAGAAATTATATAGCATATAACAATGTTTTTATAACTTTTCCATCTAGTAACCTGAGTAACTTTATTAGAAATAAAATAGTTTTTTATTTACTGAGTTTAAATATTGCTTTTTCAAAAATAATTAAATTCAGACCCCGTGGGAATTTTCTTGTAATAATACACTACAATAAACCAGCATAAGTGCATAAAATTGAAAAAATAATTTCGTTTTGCAATTAGTATAATTTTAACAAATACATTGTATGTTGATGTAATTAATATTTTTTCTAATATTTGAATAAACTACTTTTCCACTTTATAGAATCATAAATTTTCCTCAAATTAATATACAGAAATAATTTTGTTGTATTATTACTACGCGAAAGCGGAACATCCGTCGATTCTGAATAGGTTTATGAAGAGAACAAGAGTTATAATACACCTCTACTAATTTGAATAATGACTTGATTCATGCAATGGTTTCAAGGAAAGGTTGTTGGAAATGCATACGATGAATTTTAAATTTTCTAAGGAACGCGTTTTCTACTTCACAAAACTCCAAATAACATTACATTACATAAATGTGAATAAAGTTCGTAAAAAGAGAAGAACGTTGCATAAACATCTTGTTTGAATTAATAAAAAATTAAGTTTATCCAAACAATCCAAACCTGTAATAAAACTATATCTTCTAATAAAAATAAGGTATTTTTTATTTCGACAACTTCATAACTCTTATCCTACTTTTCATAACCTTCAAAGTATTTTCTATATGCTTATGACGCACCTTTTTCAACCAACTCAAACGAGAATCGCACCATACGCGTCAACATTACAGCTGCGCGCTGCCCTCGTCCCGCATTCGGGCATAAACAGATGCACATTTGAAATTGCTCAATTTTCGCGCACTTCCCCTTTGAAGTACTACCGTAAAAATTCAAAAACACCTCATTTTTTCTTGAATAATTCACCGAAAAGTGCACGCGCTATATCTTACTAACACGTCGACGATGCATAATGTATATGTGTGTGAGTGTATCCGAAGCTTCGAAAGTCGTAGTTGCGTTGCCTGGCTAATAACGCCGATGTCAAAATGGTCTTTTCACGCCGATGGATTTTCCCTATATACACATCTACACGCACAGAATTGAAGTGTGCGATGACAGTTTTCAGAGCCGATATTTCCGAGCTTCGAGAAACGTCGACTTCAAAATGTTGAAATATTGTAGAGTGCAATTCTATGATTGTGAATAACTTGACAGTGAATAATTTACTTGAGATGCAAAGTTAAGTATATTAGCAGATTTGTAATGACTAATGTACTTGTAATTTTCTAACGTTATTATGTGTACTTCATATTAATGTAATTTTATAATATGCATTTATATTTATATACCTGCGTCGAAATCACTAATGTAACTTGTATGTAATAATGATAATAATGAAGTAATATAATGTTCGAAAACCAAGTACGAGTAAATTCCAAACGTGTAGTTTAGTTGACGTGCAGTATGTAATAATACATTATTAAAATAACTTAGTAATTTCAACTAACCAAATAACAACGCATAACGCTTTATCGCAAAACACAGACCATGATATCACTTCTATTTGCACACGTATGTCAGACGGCAGCGTGTGTTTAACGATTTAATTATTCCATGAATTCTCGCGTACGTCTCTGTCGGCCTGTCTCTCTCAACTTCCGACACCCCGCGCACATATGTTTCTTTCGTATATCTTCTTTTTCCTTCCCGCGCTTTCCATAATCTCACTCTTTATCACCATCTTTATCGCGCCCGTTGTTTTTGAGCTTCCTCTCCTCCCCTTTTTCCCTGTTCGCTTTCTCCTGCGCTTTTTCGCTCTTTATCGACTTTCCGGTTCTGCCGTACTTCTTAAGTGTATATTACGGCGATTCGCCCGTTAGAAAGTAAACACGAAGTTGTAAAATGTAAGTAAACTTTTAAAAACTTTGGAGAAATATTTTTAAAGTTTATTATATAGTTGTACTTGCATTCACATATTTTCATTCGTATTTTCATGTAATAATCATCATCATCAAATAATATAAAAAATCAAGATGTATAGAATGTTTATCATAAATGTGATGAAATTAATTAAATTACGGAACACTGCACTAAATGTAATTTAAACATTTAATTTGATGATTCTATATGGTATATAGATCGAAGCATCAAATTAAAACGTTTAATTTAAAATGATAAAAACTTCAACTCATTTTTTTAAAGTAACTTTTTATTAAGTGTTATACTATTACTGTTGTAGCGTATGATATGAATAAAATAATTAGACTAAATTTATCACACCGTGCGCGGATTATATTTTACGAAGTTAAAGTGTCAAAGAAAGTTCATTAAACCTGGAAACTGATTTTCTACAAAATTTTCAACTGCAATAAAGATCACGTGGAAATTATTTGAATTCAAGAAATATACCGTATGCTATTCCAAAACTAAAATATAAAAGCATTCTAATATAAATTTCAGTGATATAAATCATTATCCAATTTTAATCAGAAAAAAATGTCGCACACAAAGCAGTGCATCACCAACCTTACGTCTCATTTCATCTGTTAAAATTGTAAAAACGACAATTATATCGAAATGCACTTCCGTAATATCACAACAAACCGTATCCGCGTTACTCCTCTACAAAAAAAAAACATCCCGCGTTAGATTCCATTAATAATCCAGCTAATCAGAAAATCCGTGCGCACTTCCTTTTTCTCAGCCCATATACACGTCCCCTGTCCAAAACCGCGCAACCCCAAACTCCCCTGAAATCTCTCTCCTCCTACCTTCGCCCTCTCACCCTGCAACCTCTAGACATACACACACATATACACACGTATCCCACGTCCCAATTACAGCCAAGACTTATCGCGGCAGCTCTGCGGCAGCGCACCGCACACGCGCGAGTCCCTCTAAATTTCTCCCTCTTCCTCTTTCGCTCTCTCTCTCTCTCTCTCTCTTGCACTATGGGCGCACATACACGCTCACTCGACCTGCGACGTCTCTAATTCATCGAGTTCACAGGAGAATAGTGCACATACACACATAGGATACATATATATACATAGAAACGTGGACGAGGCACATAGGCTTGACCGCAAACACGCGCTCCGTCGCGTCTTGCCGAAAGTTACGCACAGTGTGTGCAAGAGAGAGAGAGAGAGAGAGAGAGAGAGAGAGAGACGAGGGGAGAAGTCCCGTCACATATACTCGTCCTAATTGGCCTCGCTTTTCGCACGCGCGGACACACGTATATAACATATATATATAAGTCTATACGACGTATGTACGAATGAGTTTCCGCAAGCCCAATGAGCGCTAGCATAACGCATGCGCGAGCAATATTCCACGCGCGCTCATAGAGAGAGAGAGAGAGAGAGATGAAGATGAAAGCAGCGAGAGCAATCGGGCGATAAGCGCGCACAGCTGTGACTTTCGGAAAATTGCTAGGTGAAGGTGGGTGAGAAAAGAGAGAGAGAGAGGGAGAGGGATAGATGGAAAATTGAAATCCGGCCGTGTGTGCACCGAATCGCCGCTCGCAAAGGAAATGTAGCGGGAGAGAGGAAAGGCGGTGGCGTGTTTTATTCCGTCTCTTTTTCTCTATACATATGTGACGGAGGAAGCGCTATGCGATGGCGAGGAAACGATGTCGCGTATATAGATGTGGTGGTAATTTGTCGTCGACATCGATGCGCGACATATGTAGTTACGTGACTAGATATATACTTTTCGAGTTGAAGAGACGTGCGAGCACCGGTAAGGTTTTACAAGACCGTAAACAAGTCGATTTATGATAGTTCGCAGCTCTTTATTGACTTTCGTCGAACTGGAAATAGCATACTTTTTTCTATAGTGAAAAAGGTACACAAAATGATAAATAGCAGGAATGACGCGTACATTAAATACAGTTTTTGTGAAGACGGATATATTCGTAAGGATCGAATTATCCATGAAGAAATCTGTCGCGTTCAATATTCATGTCTCGCGATGCCTTGATAATAACGAAATATCCAATTACAATGTACGCCGTATACATAGATGTAAATATAGATGTAACTATACCCTGGTAGAAATTCGGCTAATGGAAATGGGCAAATATCTATTTTTAGCCAGTTAAAATAGTTTCAAATTTCGATAACATAACTGACTATAAGATATCCAATAAATGTACATACTAGATGAGTAAAAACAATGTACAATTATAATAGATATTAAATAACTATTTATGAGTACGTGAAGAAAAAATCTGTTTCAAATTAAATCAATTTAAAAAACCTATTAAATAGCCAATATAATGAAAAAAAAATGATATTATATATAAAAATGATAGTTTATTTACAAATTTTCTATAATATCAATAAACTGGTTACTAAAACATTATGTATTAGTTGGATAAATTTATCTAAAATAATATAAGTAGTCGAAAAATAGTATATAATATAAATAAATAATATTATATAAAGTATAATTTGTTTTCATTAATATATTAAAGGTAATCTAATAAAAATGGGCAATTACTAACAATCTATTTTGACATTTGAATTATTTATCGTATGTTTGAAAAAAGATATAATGTCTCCAATAATTTGTAATCTTTTACTAATAGAGTTTAATAAGTTGTTAAAATTTTAAGTCAATTAATAAAGAATTCTTTGAGAAAAAGGTATTAAAAAATTTTATAGAAAAATATTTAACCTCCAATATCTTTTTTCATAACAGTCAGATATTTCTAGGCAACGAACTCAGCCTGTAGATATAAAAATGCTATGTCCGTGCCAAATTTCAAGTCGATCAGATAATTTTTACTCCAGTTATCGTGCGACATCGAAAATGCTATTTTTTTCTCGATAACAAATCGAAATAATTTCTTAAAAATTTAACCTAATATTCCTTAAAATGAGTTCATTTTGTGGTTTAAATTTCAAATCGATTGATCATTTAGTTTTTGAGAAATTAATTTATGATTTTTATGAACATTGTTCTTAATAACAAATGAAATACAAATAGTAACTTAAATGTTATAAACGGAAGTGTAGGTAATTGAAAGACCTTGCAAGAACAATTTAGAGTGATAAATAATTTTGACCCCTACATATCTAAAAATCAAAAAAACGAAAAATTCAAAATTGTTTTTTGGTTATAAAAAAAAAAACAAAATCGATAGAATATTAAGTACGTCAGGTTGCTGAATTTTTTCGCGAGACAAACAAAATAAGCTTTGAACGGCGAAGATCGATGGTTTGTTTCCCGAGATGTAGAAAGTTTACATACACACACATACGTACAGACAGGAAAAAAAAATTTTCTCAAAATTGAAAATTTTTAACACATTTCATCTTAAGGGGGGGTGACATCTTTAAATCCCTCCCATCAAAATGATCTGTAAAAGATCAATTTGAATTATTAATAAAATTTGTAACCAATATACTAAAAGTATGTTACATTTATAATACAATAAGCCAAAAATGGAAGTTCTAGACCTATTTTGTCCCAATATATGGAAATTTCAAAATTTAGGCTTTGGCGTAACCTACAGGTCCATGGAGGTGATGGATTTTAATTCGATTCGGCTTAAATTGTTGGTATTTTATGTAATTTAGGACTGAAGAGTTGTACGTATCAAAATTGCTTAAAATTCATAAAAAAAATTCAAAAGTACGAGTTTCAAGCAGTTTTTGGCTAAAAAATTATTTACTCAAATAATTTTGATACGTACAACTCTTCAGCCCTAAACTACATAAAATACCAACAATTTAAGTCGAACCGGATTAAAATCCATCACCTCCATGGACCTGTAGGTTACACCAAAGCCTAAATTTTGAAATGTCCATATATTGGGACAAAGTAGGTCTAAAACTTCCATTTTTGGCCTATTGTATTATAAATGTAACATACTTTTAGTATATTGGTTAAAAATTTTATTAGTAAAATTACTCTTTTACAGATCATTTTAATGGGAGGGATTTAAAGGTGTCACCCCCCGTTAAAACATTATTTTAAGCCTTTTTTGTCTCAAAAATTTTTTTCACAGATACAAAGCTTCCTCTTCGAGGAAGCAAAAATAGTTGAAAAATTGTATGTAGAGAGAGTTGATGAAATATTGACAGAATGATATTTTATACCAGACATGTAACGAATATTTTGATATATAATAAAGTGCTTTAACAAGTAAGATATTAAATTCGAAAATCAATATTGATATTTCCGGATATAAATTATAACGTTCCAGACACAAATAGAATTAAAATAATAAATTCGTTAGCAGTAAAATTTTCGGATATAAATTAACAAACTTCAGACACAAATAGAATAATAAATATCGATTTCCAATATGTATATATGTGACCGAGTCTCTTTCAAACCGATAGGTCAAAAAATAGATTTTCTTGAAATTCTCCGAAATTCTACTCCTTATTCCAAATACCCCTGATTTTTTTCCAGATTTTTTTGACCCATAATATATCAGAGGTCAAAAACTGAATTTTGATGATTTTTTGCATTTTTTGATGATTTTGATTAATTTATCAGAGAAACATTCTTCACAATAGACATAAGAATAGTTTTTTTGTAAAATTTTCTCAGGTTTTCAATAAAAATACTTTTAACGCCGTACGTGTATGCTTTTATTTACTTACATGCAAATGAAATAAATAAATTTAGAAAATGAAAAGTCCGGTCACGACTTTTTCTATCAAAAAATTCATGGAGATACCTTTTTATTGTACAAATGTGCCTGTATAAGTTCTGGAATGGTTAGCGATCGTTTTTGTATCTAAAAAAATTCATTCCGTTTTTCATTTTTTTCAAAAAAGTCTTACACAGGTCTGAAAAAAAATATAGTTTAATTCTATGGAAAATTACAAGAAAAAAGTGTATGTAAGATATTTAGCAATTTATTCTTCGTTTTTAAGCTATAAATTAATAAAAATACTGAATTGAAAGATGAATTTTGACTCGAAAACGAAGTAATATTTCGAAATGTCTTAATACACGTTTGTTAACTTGTATAACTTTAGAAGGAGTTGTCCGTGGAACACACGGACCCGCGGATTCCAATCTAGTACTCTACCAACGGAGCTAATGTCGCGAGGCTTACTCGAAGGCCTCGCGCGCATCTTATTCTTATCGTTATGCTGACGCATCAGGGCTCGGATATACAGTCGAGCAGCTGAGAACCCGTGACAGAGTCAACATTTTTAAATTCTTCAGAAAGCAAATGAAAGCTCATTTTCTTTAGTTTGATTTTCTATTTTTTAAATGATATTTAAGAATTTCCAAAACTAAATGGTTACCGTTAAAAGATACTTATACTATTACGTTCACATATCTATCAAATTAAGAATAAACTTTTAAATACTTTCATAGTTAGGCACGACCGCTTCTTGGAAGAGCCTTATTTTACTTTTCATTTTTAATTCTTTATTAAATATAATCTAAACAAAATCATTATCAAAAACAAAACTAATCAAGTCCTTCAAGTTCGGTAAAAAATCCAATAGATAGACGGTTAGAGCAGACGAAACTCCAATAGATAGACGATCTTATAATCAAAGGGCGCGGCAACGTCCTGCTTGACGATAATTAATTATACAACTTACTGTTAATAGATAGACCATAATAAAAAGTGATATTCAGTTTATTTTCAATACTTCCTCCTAGTAAAATATATACTTTGACTTAATATTTCAATTTACTTACTAATTAACGGTGATTCGTCTATCTACTGGTGACCGTCTATATCTACTGAGTACCGGGTCTTTCACCCTATCTAATATTAATTCTGCTATTATTGACATCTTGAAATAAAACAGGAAAAAAATCGTTATGCCGATCCTAAATAAATATATTATGATCTCATCTATTTCTAATACCGCGATATCCAATACATATATTTTCACCACAATATAGCCGAGGCACATCAAAACAGACGCTATAATCGTTATATTAAACCCTTCTCCCCTAATCCACGTAAACATCATCAAACCCTATACAACACCATCCCTCGAGCTTATCCCGCACACACATATAACCCCGTCACACGTCATCCAAAAATATACTCCTTCCTCCCCTCCTCTTACAATACTTTTCTCCGACTAAACCTTCAGTCAGCCAACCGTATCACCGCGAAAATCCTGATCAGTGTCGCACCTCTAAGCGTTACATATATATATATATATATACACACACACACACACACACACACACACACACACGCGCCATCCCAGGCTTCACTTAATTGAAATTCTTCGTAATAAACCTGACTCCCGAGCATTAAGCCGGTGTGCGCGCTATACACGCGACGCACTTAGACGCACGGAAGAATCTACATAATGCAGGCCGTAAAAGCCACCGCCGTGCCTTTAAGCCGTAGCCTGGCGATATTCATCGTAAAATTTCCTATACACATCGCACGCTCTCTCTCTCTCTATCTCTCTCTCTCTCTCTCTCTCTCTATCTCTCTCTCTCTCTTACTCTTACTCTTACTTAATATATATGTATACACAGCCAAATATAGGAGAAGAGAGGCGAGAGGAAAGTAAGAGAGGCCGAAGTGCAAGCACCCCAAAATCGAAATTACCAAGTTGCAGTCGAGAGAACGCGCGAGCGCGCAACGATCGGTTATACGGCCGAGGCCGCGCGTACGTGCGTCGAGTTTGCAAACGCTCTAGCGAGTGGTGTGTGTGTGTGTGTGTGTATATATATATATATATATATGTGTGTGACTGTTTGACTTTCCGACTGGTGTAGCGCGCGTTCGAGTAGCGTAGCGAGCGTGTGTGTGTGCGTGTGTGTGTATGTGTGTGTATATATCTTTCAATGACTTTCTTAATTCTTCGAGGAGTATATACGCACGAGTGCTGGCAGCTAGAACGCGAGCTCAGTACAATACGAAAGAATATGGAAGGGGGTTCACGAAGGCAGATGGATTGGATGAGAATATTGTTTACTTTCTTAATCTCAATAAGTGAAAATGCACTTATTATATATCGATATACACTTATTTTGGAAATAAGGAAGTCGACCACTACGAATAAGTAACGAATAAATATCATGGTTAAAAGTTACATGAAATTTAATGTAAGCAAAATTTCATCGAGGCACATTGAAATTAAATCTGAACTAAATTTAAACACATCAAAATTAATAGCGAATGCAGCAATCCACAGTTTCTCATCCTATCCAAGACACACGGAGATCTGAATTAATGGAACCCGCTTTGAAGATTCTCATCTTAAACGAAATTCGCTCTCTCTTGCTGGGTCAAATAAGACTGCAGGCGGATAAACCCTAAGTACATACATATACTTAATGATAATTGACCAAAAGTATCCACTCGTAAAATAAATGAAATTAGAGGATGATAGTGTACACAGTTAACTGCCACTTGCAATTAGATATTTTAGAAGGGAGCTTTCTTGTCTTCTTTTTGTGGCTATAAAAATTTTTCGAGTTAATTGGGGTAAAACCCTTAAGTTCTTTATCTAAGTATGAAGAATATACTATTACGTTGATTTTATTGTTCGTATTCTGAATGTCGATTCATGTTCGTATTACATAGATACTGAAAATATAATAAAAAATGTTTTTTGAAAATATCAAGCATCGTCAGGAACAAAATATAGTGATAACTTTAACAATAATTCGATATACGAAAGTATTGAATATTTGATGCAATATCTCATACAATTTCGCTAATTTAATATGTAAGGGTAATGATTCTTTTATTTTAACAGTTGCATCTCGAACTTTGAAAAAACTTGCGACGTAACTCATAAAATAATATCAACGCTTCTATTAGAAACTCGATATTGAGACTGAATAAATTATGTATCGAAAATCATAAATGAACCAATCCAACGGGGCAAATAGGTGTACACTCAAATATATTTTAAATATCAATATTGTTAAAAAATAGAATTTACAAGTCGTATTAAACTACTGGTGGAAGGGCGCGCTACTGGTCGCGACCCCGCTCACTTCACGTTGATCGTTCGTCTGAGACGGATACATGTATACTTGTATTTACTTATTCTTTACACAATAAACTATATAACCACTACCCTGTTTACCCATGTGTTAAAGTTTTCAGTACTTGTGAAAATGTAGAACATCCATGCTTCATTTATTAAGTCGCGTTGCCAGTGTATCTGCGTGCGTACACGTGCGTGCGTGTGTGTGTGTGTGTGTGTGTGTGTGTGTGTGTGTGTGTGTGTGTGTGTGTGTGTGTGTGTGTGTGT